>OW386285.2:58151927-58396193 GCA_936432065.2 Rutpela maculata
AAATTAAATCAAACAAAACGTACTATAGTAAAAACGAAAACTTTGAGTCCCAAGCAAAACACAAGCTATGAAACAATTAAATACACCAGTGACGGAGACAACAATACGGAAACGAAAACTAATATTATCGCGACACTTCGCGACAAACTAGCCAGTGTCTCATATGAGAAAGAAAAAATTGACGAAAAATACCGAAGGATGGAGGAAACTATCAGGAGCCTAAAAGAAACTTTGAAAAATAAAGACGAAATAACAAATAATTTAAAAGATACTGTAGCAACCCTATCAAAAAGTAAAGTAATATTTAATAACGCACAAACACAGACGGAGAAAACATGTAACTTAACGAATTGCGAGATACAAACAACTGCAAATATAAAAAAGACATCGACAAAACCGTTAGCAAAAGAAAAAGTAATTACTAATAAGAAGATAATTAAGAGAATAGAAGAACAGGAAAAATCAGCGCTAAATAGAAAGCCAAAAATATTAATCCTATTAGATAATAATGGGAAAAATTGTGCAGATATCCTAAAAAATATTTACGGTTCATCACATGAAATTACGTGTTTCTATAAACCTAATGCTGTATTAGAAGACGTAGTAACGGATTGTGCTAAACTTGTAAAGTTCTTTGGTAAAGAAGATCACGTAATTATATTTGCAGGAACGAACAATATTAGGCGTGACCGAAGCCTAAACTTCAAATTTCTGAAAAACCTCTTGGCAAAACTAAATTCCACAAACGTAGTTGTAATAGGGGCGACATATGTTAATAATAGGGACATTCTAAATAATATAACTCATAAATCTAATAGCATCTTATTTAATGTAACCCTCAAATTCGACAACGTGAATTATATAGACACTAATAATATTTTCCACTATGAAAATTACCTAAATAAGAGGAGCGAGCTAACTTATAGAGCCAAACAAATACTTTTTGGAAGTGCATATTTTATACTCAGCAAGAAGAACCAAGCCAATGGATATTCAAACCTAGCTGAGGTAAAAATAACTAAGGAAACCGATGAAATGTATATGAACCTCATCAGTAATAGGAATAACGCTCACATAACTTTGTCCCATAATCAAAATACACTTAATGGGGAGGAAACAATCAATGTGGTAGACAGTCAGTTAGAAGAAAGTGTGCTTTCGACGCAACCATTAGGGATTCTACCAGCAGTAGTGAACAGGATTTTTTGTACCCAAGGCTGTCCCTTCTCAGTTTAATATAAATAACTATAATTTTAACCTAATGCATCTAAACGTGCAGTGCATTTCAAACAAAATTGACCAAATTAATTTATTAACAAACGAAAAAAAAAAAGCTCATTTTCTATGTTTTACAGAACATTGGCAAAAGCCCTGTAACATAGAGTATATTAATATACAAGAATATAAAATGATATCAAATTTTTGTAGAGAAAAAAGTGTTCATGGTGGTGTAGCAACTTTTGTTCAAGAACATATGGCTCTAGAATGTAAAGAAATAAAATGTATAAAAGCATTATCAATTGAAAAATGTATTGAGGCTACGGGAATAGCAGTAAGTAACAATGTGTGTATTGTCACAATATACAGACCTCCCTCAGGTGAGTTCAAACCTTTTTTTAGAACTTTAGAAAAAATTATATCCTATGGCATCAAAAAATTTAAAAATTTAATTCTAAGTGGAGACCTAAACATAGATCAGTTTAATACTTTTAATTCTCAAACAAAAAACCTAAATGACCTCCTATCTTCATTTAATTTATCGTCGCTAATAAATCAACCAACGCGAATCGCCAATAGTCAATCTGGTGTAAGCTCGGCATTAATAGACTATATAGTAACAAATATTAAAGAAAACATTTATGCAGAAACTATTGATGTCGGGGTTTCTGATCACTCAGCTCAATTTTTCTACTGGTCTAGTATGATTGACACAAAAAACGTAAAAGAATATACACATCGGAGAATAATAAACCAAACCACAGTCTGGGAGTTCCGTACGTTATTCAATGCTGAGCATATAGACCTCGTTCCATTCGATGATATAAATACAGCATTCGATTTGTTTTGGTCGCATGTTCATTGGTGTTTTTTAATCTCTCATCCAAAAAAGAAAATATTGAGAAACTGTCAAAATAATAAATATAACTTTAGATGCTCCCAGGGTCTAAGGATTGAATCGAATAAGCTCAGAGAATTGAATTGGTTGCGAAAATTAGTACCCGGTGATAAAGTAAGTCACAATAATTATATATTAAAGAAAAAAGAATTAACAAAAAAAATCGAAACTGAAAAGAGAGAATTCTACTCAAACATAATAAGTATTCCGATAACAAACCTAAGACACTGTGGGAATTAGTAAATAAAAAACTAAACAGAAACACTTATTCTAAAATCATAAACATTAATTTACAGGATGAAATAATTACTGAGAGAAAAATGATTGCAGATGCTTTTGGTCTGCACTTCGCAACATCTGTAAAAGACATTGTTGGACAACTTCCTCCAAATGTCAATACGTGTACAACGTGTGAAGTAAATAGTTACTCAATGGGCTTTGTGCCCTACACGGAAGGCGAAGTTATCCAGATCATAGTGAATTTAAAAAATAAACAGTCAGTCGGAATTGACGAAGTCCCAGTAAGACTTATTAAAGAATGTTGCAAAGAATTAGCTTGCTATTTAGCAATAATAATAAACAAATCCGTACTAGCTGGAAGTTTTCCTAATCGGCTAAAAATATCAAAAGTTACGCCAATTTTTAAGAGGGGCGATCCCCAACAAATTGAAAACTACAGGTCTGTCACGACGTTAAGTCCTATATCCAAAATATTAGAAAAGGCTGTTTATGAACGTTTAGTTAACTTTATTAATAAACATAAATTACTTACCGACAGTCAACACGGGTTTCGAAAAGGGCTTTCAACTGAAACTGCTGCAGTTGAATTAGTGCAGTATGCTCATGACAAATTAAACAAAAAGGAGTGTGTAATAGGCATATTTTTTTACATGTCACGAGCTTTTGATACTCTTGACCCTACATATTTAGCCTAGAAATTGGATGCACTAGGTATAAGAGGCTCCATTAATAATTGGATCATTTCATACATGACCAGTAGAAAAATAACAGTTAAGGTGGAACAGAGTACTTCCGATATTTATGATGTTGAGCTTGGAACTCCTTAAGGGGCAATTCTGGGACCATTGCTGTTTCTTTTGTATATTAATGACTTGCCGAATCATATCACCGATGGGAGAGTATTTATATATGCCGATGATACAACGGTGGTGGTCTCAGATGCTAATGGCGATGCGGCGATAAAAAAAGTCCAACATGCCATAAAAGAATTTTATGAGTGGTGTCAAAACAATCATCTTGTCGTCAATGCGGAAAAAACTGTGGCTACAGAATTTTTAAATAAAAATAAGACACCATCTACTTTTAATTTGAAAATATAGAATCAGGCGATAGAAAACCAAAGTACATCGACTCCAAGCTATCATGGCTATCATGGAATGAGCAAATTGAACATGTCTGTAGTAAACTTAACAAGGCCTACTATGCCATATTCTCTCTAAAAAGTACACTTGATGAGAAGGCTCAAATTAACATGTATTACGCATTAGCCTACTCAGCGATCTATTATAATATTATTGGCTGGGGACAAGCAACTTCTAATGTAGGGGTATTTATTCTACAAAAGAGAATAATACGCCTTATATTTGGCTTAAAGCGTATGGACTCCTGTAGAGACATTTTTAAACAGAAAAAAATATTAACCGTAGCTTCAATATATTTATTAAAATTATTACAGCACATTCATAACAACAAAGATAAATTGAAAACATGCACTGACATTCACAAATACAGCACAAGAAATAGTAATAATTTTTACATAAAAAAATGCAGCAGTGAAGCCTACAGAAAATCACCATATTATACATGTTGCTACTATTATATGTTACCACACGAAACAAAAAATTTGAAATCACCGAAACAATTTAAAAACAAAATTAAAAACATGTTAACAGATAATGTTTTTTACAATATCAATGAATTTGAACAACATAATTAAATTGCAGGAAAATGAGATTTTTTGATTTCTTACAGCTTTAACAATCTTTCAGTGTTATTATAATGCCTAGTCATAGTTAATCGTAATGTCTGTATCATATTTCTCGTTTGTTACTTACATTTTATGTTTATCTACTTTTTATAACGAAGTATACCTATTGGTATATAGAACCTTATATATAATTAATTTATATATTGTTTTTTTATATTTATATTTTTTTCTTGTATGTTTCTTATGAATTTTTGTACAAACTGACATACCTTATCCATTGTACAACAATTGTAATTGTACCTTTGTGGCATTTAAAGGTGAATAAATTGAATTGAATTGAATTGAATTGTAAGACTTCGAAAATCGACGTTTTTAATTACCATTACGATTTTCTTCTAATAAATGTCATTTTTTTTATAGGCGACAGAAACTTTTATTTTTCTTTTTGTTGGAAGTTTATGTATTTCGGATAAGGAAAAAAAATATTTCAGAATATCAAAAGTTAAATTTAGTACGTAATATACTTAAATAAATGATGAAATATGGAGATTGATTAAAAAAGTACAAAATCGGCAATATAAAAAAAACCGTAGCATTTTTCATATAAATATGTTTGGTCATGTAGATGCCAAATGACCACCTCTACCTCCTTGTTCAGGGTCGGTATCGCCTTACCAAACACCTTGTATATTAATAGGAGAGGTAGTACATTAAAAAATAGGAGGAGTTTGCTTAATATGATTTTCTGCAGTTTTCGAGTGTTAAAATTCATCATGAATGCGTGATCGATAGTAGAGGAGACTTGACTCTCACTCCGAGGTCACGGGTTCCATTTCCGGTTATGACACTAGGATCTTTTCTGAAAAATTCAACCTATTGCACTCGGATACTGGGAGTGTGCCTCCTCCCGCAGAAAGTCACTTAGGGCCTTCAGGCATACAGGGGGCTATATTACCTATGGTGTTATTATCATATTTTTATTGTCAATTAAAACTACAGTAGATATCGGTTTGAAGTTAGGTATGGACACATTTTGGTTGAAGTCGATAGAGAGGTCTCATAAAGGGCGCTAGGTGCACTACTGTCATTGAAAAGTTTCGCTCCTATTTCAAGTGAAGCCGGATTTTCTGACGTCGCACTTAAAGAATATGAAGTGTCTCTTATCTTACATGAGGAAAGTATGAGTGTTTAAAGTCGGTATCTCCGATTAAAGAACTTATATCTAGATACATAACAGGCTATCTTTTCACTATATACCATGTTTGCTCCTAACATAGTCACATTATATGTCCATTAAAAATAATAGATGAATATCACATCCCATAGGCAACAGTGGCGTTGTGTGTGTAGAAAATGTGTAGAATGGTAAATATTTTCATTAAAATTAATTATTGCAATTCCTGCATTACCGGCTCTTTATACAACGTGATGTAGGCATACGATATTACAGTAAGATAATACAGTAAAATAAATATGTATTGAAAGGATATTAAAATTTAATTGCTATTCACTTTATGACTGTAAACTGAACTTCATCATGTTACGACTATGGAGCGATCGATTTTCTTCTTTTCTAAATTGCTTTCTGCAAACGGCACAGCACTTCAACATTTGGCACTAAATATATTCTCACTAAACTGTGTAAATATGAATAGAAAATATTATTTAGGTATTATGCCAATCACAACTTAAAATAAAAAGACTTCTTCACCACATTTTGATCGAAAAACACGAAAAACACTTATTAACATTAATGACAGACACTGTCAAAAGTGTCAAACTGAGATTATAATCGAATTATAATCGAACTGTTTTTTCGATCAAAATGTGGTTTTGATCGAAAAAACACGAAAAACACTTATTAACATTAATGGCGGACACTGCCAAAAGTGTCAAACTGAGATTATGATAATCAAACTGAATCGATCGTGCCCGAATCGGTCGCGAACAGATCGACTAGCTAATCAAGAACTTATGGGAAGAAGTGCCTTAGATTGTAACTATCTCAGCAACATACAAATCTGTACAATTATGTATCTAGATATAAGTTCTTTAATCGGACGTCGGTATAATGACGGGTTTCGAATTATTATTTGAAATTAAAGATGGCAAGTCATGCCCAATGAGAAACAAGCGAAGGTTTATGACTGACTTTACTTTATTTTGCATTAACAAACGAATTAAATATTAAACTATATGGCTATAAATTACCTTACTAACGAAGTTGAAGATGAATTTCAATGACAATTAACCATAGTAAATGCTAGAAAGTATTATACCGGGAGCTAGCTACAGTTTTGGTATACTCATTTCATTAAATTTGTAAAGCTGTTTTTCGTAGGTCTGTCTTCTTAATTGGTGAATGGAGTGTCTGCTATGTGAGCAGCGGGACAATGCTCGACAAGAATGTCTCTGTAACTAAGTAAAAAAAATGGCAACGATTTTTTTAACATAGTTGGCAGACAGCCATTTTCACTATTTATGGCACATAAATAGCAGGATAATGTTAAAAATAAAGTTAATGAAGTCGGCCTAAAATTTATGTCACGGCCTCCCAGAATATAATCCAAGAGTTCACTTTGTCCTCTGAAGGAATTAAAAGAAACATTTAAAAAATTTAGCTTTGGCACTGTTTACGTGCAACTACGTATTACTACTATACGTAAGGAAGTTTTATAAGTACTACGTATGTAGAATGTATCCATTTTCAACAAGTACCCCTTTTAATAATGGGATGGGACTGGTAATGGGGGTGACACTGGGGGTAACTGAGGCCTATGCTCCTCGTGCACACTCTAAATCCAAATTTTATGGACTCTTAAATGCTTGTTGTACCTATTTCCCTCATTTACCCCCAAACCATACACCGGAATATAATCTGGTTCCAGATGTCGTTATAATACATATGCGTATCAAATTTCAAGTCAATATCATAAACAGTCAATACTACACTTCCACTCCACTACGTAGATGTGGAAGTAATTTGAAAAAAATCTATGGAGCTAAATAGCATTCACGATTTTTTGGTGAAGTTTGAATTGATTTCCGACATTTTTCGAATATTGACAATATTTAACGCAAAATGTTTATCGTCCTATAGAAACTTAAAAATTATCGACATTTTACTTCTGGTCGCCTTACACGGTGGCGTCCTTCATTAGTTTCACATCATGCAAGTATGTAATCGTAAAAAAAAATAACATTTCTTTGGCTCAGATAGGCTTACAATGTCATGAAACATCGAGAATTTAAGTTTGAGCAAAACAAAATTTTCTGTCTGTCTATCGGTCGGTCTGCCTGCCTGTAACTTTTATTGTGCGCATGATTACTTTGGAACAGTTTATGATATTGACTGAATATTTGGTACATCTATATTCGACCTATATATTATAACGAAATCTGGAACTAGAATATATCTTGATCTTGTTCCGCTGAAGGGTTTGGGGAGTAAACAGGTAAAGCAAGCAAGTAAGAGTCCATAAAATTGGAATTTAGTGTATGTATGAGAAGCCAATGTCTTAAAATTTGTTGGCATCAGCCAATCCCACTATCACCGCCACCCCATTATTAACAGTGGTAAGAAAATAAAATTATGATTTAGTGTGTGTACAAGAACAAAATGTCTCAATTTTTTTTTTTTTTTTGGCATCAGCCACCACCACTACTACCCTCACCGGAAATTTACATATGGAAGTAATGATTCCTTAGGTAGCGATTCTTTTCTTAAATATGCATTTTTCAATGCAAAAAACAAAATAATGGAAATTTGGAATTTTCCGCCCATTTTTGGGGGTGAAAAATGTAATAGATCGGTTTCTCTTTTGACATTTGGCAGCGAGGAATTCGATTTGTTTTTTAATTGTAAAATAAATATTTATTTAAAAATAATCCAGTAAATAAGCCGGAAAAAAGTGTAAAATGTGGAAAAGTGGTGGAACAGCACTCCTGGAGCACATTTCAGTGGAATAACGTTAATATTTAAATTTTTTCTGAAAAAATGGAATTTTCCATGGCACGTATTCCAGTATGGAATATGAAATTGTTCAATTTGGACCTCGGAATCGTGATCAGCGACCTAAAAAAATCCCTATAGCACACTTCCGCAGCACAATATTCATATTTAAATTTCCACCCGAAAAACTGGAATTTTCATCAAAGAATGGCACGAATTCCATACTGGAATATGGAATTCCTCAATTTGGACCTCATATTCATGATCAGCGATCCAATAAACCTCCTAGAGTCCATTTCCGAGGAGAAATATTAATTTTATAAATTTTTTTATGACAGCTACTTTTTGGGGCCCATCAACCTCTCCTAACTTTCTCATTTTTGGAGGTAATGCAGAAGTCAATGCTGATGTTCCTGGGGGTCTAGGGAACACGTGAAAAAAGGAATTTTTCAAATCGATGCTGTTCCACCACTTTTCCACATTTTCCAGCTTATTCATTGGACTAAAATTGTTAAAAACAATTCTTAACAAATATATTTTTCACAAGTGATTTTTGAGTACTCAATAGGGCTTAAAATTATCAAAATAGGCACTTAAATTTCTTCTCTCATCTAACAAATCAAACAGAACTTAGCGATACTATTCGTTAAGAGAAAATATTTATTAATGATACTGAAATATGCAATTTCCGATTCTGCCTTTGATTTCCTACAACAGGCACTATTTATTAAATCACCTGCAATAAATTAGCTCTCCTTTCAAGACAATTTATTTACATTAGACATTTATTGTATATATTCTCGTAAGTTCAATTATCTTTGGTTACATTGTATGTATATTTTCATAAGCGCGGAATATTTATACAAAATTGCAGCTTTCGTGACACCAGAAAAGCATGTCTCAGTAACGTTATAGCCATAGTTATCATGAAAACGGATGAAAATATCTGAACAAAAGAAGAAAATAATAAAAATAAAAGTTCCCTCCTATTACGACATGGAACATAAAAGACCTAATAATAAAAGAACTAACTATGTGTTGATAGGTGCGACACATAAAAATACTCCACCAGAGAAATACAAAAACCTTTCTACGTTCGTATTAAAGAAGCTGTAGGAAATGTTTTTAATCTTTCAGTTGGGAAACGTGTTAGGAAATCCATTTTTCCTGCATTATTTATACCTAAAATAACTGGGAAAAAAACACTTAATACCTAATAACTTAAAATAACCACTTATAAACGTACATTTTCGCTTTAAAAGTGGTGTCAAACATATTAAGTATAGAATAGAATAGGATAGAATATTTATTTTTCAGTTTAGTACAATATAATACAATAATTCTAAGGCAATTTAATTGAAAAATAAATGTAGATAATCTACAAGAAGCCCAAGGCTTGACAGTAGATAGTAGGTATCGGCTAGTGAAAACAAATATTATCCTCTGAAACACGGTGTTTTTATAAACATAATCATAAAGCTCAACTGCAAAAGTCTAATGACTTGCTCGCAAGAATGAATTTCATTAAATGTTTATCTGATGTTTAAACAAAAAAATATATATATATATACATATACACATATATACACATATATATATATATATATATATATACACATATATACACACATATATACTCATTTTTAGGATAAACCGTGTTTTATGGAAAATATACATATATCGATACATGTTCAGATGTACACATATATACATACATATACTCACACACACACACACACACACCGACACATAATAATTTATATAATTATATTATACCTATATAGGGTATACAAGGAACAATTTACAATAATATGATTATGTTAAGGTTATATGAATATAACTTATTTTTAACATATATAGAAACGCATTTAAATTAACTTAAATAGATTTTAAAAGAATACTACTTATTATGAATAAACAGAAAAAATTTTTTTTTAATAAATTAGAATTAAAATGGATGCTTATTCTATAAATTAATATACTATTTGTTCATATTATTACTCTTATGGATTTACGTAATAGTAAATGTTTTTGAGATCTACTATTTGATGAATTTTTAAACGTGGCTGAAGACTGATCCATTGTTTTATTTTTTTTTTAAATAAATTTTCAGAGTTTATTGCTTTAATCTCTATTGGAATTAAATTATAAAGTTTCGGGCCAAGATATGTAAAACATCGTTGCGACTTGGTTTTATGAATTTGTGGTATTACTGTGGCGTTAGCTTTATGACGTGTGTTGTAGTTATGGCTAATATTAATTAATTCTCTTCTGTATTTATATTGCCATACTAATATGGTTTGGCAATATAGTTGGCGTATATCAAATATTTTAGTTTCTACAAATAAATTGTGTGTTGGGTAAGTCCATTTTAAGTTGTATACCTTCTTTATTATTAATTTTTGTATATTTTGCAGATTTACGATTACATTATTTGTAGCGCTACCCCAAGCCAAAAGTCCATAGACTAGATGTGATTCAACAAGTGAGTAGTATAGTATCCTCATTTGGTCCACCTTGAGTAGTTGAGACAACCATTTAAATTTATATAACAAGTATCTTAGTTTTTTTGTGATGTATTTAATGTGTGTGTCCCATTTCAAATTACTATCTAAGTAAATTCCCAAGATGATTGAAAAAATAGAATTACCATCCTTTTAAAAAGACAACTTACTTTCTACAGCCATATTTTCTAACCAGATCAAGGTTATGAATTATTGTACAAATGATGAGTACGTTAGCAGAACAGTTCAGTTCTATACACACTAAAGTAGCTTAAAATGCCAGTGAAAATTACGACTTCTTTTTTTCGAAATATCAAAAAATCCCCTCCAAATTGGAGTAAAATCGCTTAACATTAACACGTGCCTCCGAGACTATGAAATTTTGAATGACTACCCTGTATATTTTTTAATTAAAATTATATCAATTTTTTTTTATTTAATTATTTTTTTTGGGAGTCCACTAATCTGAAAATTAAAAATCCTAAGAAATCTCGGAGGGTGATTTTCCATGTTTACAATACTTCCCTTCGGTAAACGAGAGAAGTAAAAGACAATTTTCCGTAAAGTGACGATTGAATCGGAAAAATTTAGTGATATAAAAATTGCACACTATTCTCCTCTTCAACATTGTCCAGAGAATACTAATCAATAATTCTTTTTTAAATTAAATCCCTATAAGACCTCTTTGTAGGGTTTCTAAAATAATATAATCAGAGCAAAAACAGAATATCGCATTTGATTAGTTAAGTTTGTGTTAATATTTTAATATTTTTCAAATCGTCTAATTATCATCTATTATTATTGTCTATTTTACTAGAATTTGACAAATTCTTAACAAGTTGTACAAAATAAAAACAATAAACGTCAAAAATACGCAATATTCTATTTTTTCACCTATGGGGAAGTTCTTGGATTTCTATAAAATATTCAGTATTTGTTATAGATTTAAGGGAACCGACTAAAGTCTACGCGAATCGAGATGATAAGCTGGGTTTTAAGCGGTTGCCTGTTAAGCATACGTTTTGGAGGGTGTCCACTGTCTTCTTATCATCTGGTTTTCCCTGACCCAGTAATCAGACTATATTGTTCTTTCTCCGGTTAAAGTGCCTAAAAATGATAAGGTCTAGAAAGATACAATGTTTGAAAGTAATTTTGGTCGGAGTTTTTTCCTTAAAATCAAGTTGTTGGCGTGATGGACTGCCCAACAAATCCGTAGCAAACATCTCCAGACCAACATCTTGAAAGTGTCAATACGCCGTCTACCCGTCTCCCCAATAGTTCATTTTTCAGAGACATGAAGACTACATGAAAATTTGGTAATTTTTGTAAAAAGTAATAATATCTTGACAAATAGTATATACAACAGTGGCCCCCAGGATTAAACCCTACGGAACTCTTTTTTTGATAGTTTTGAAGGTTTGAGTTCTGTTGTCAAGATGGGAAAAACATGTTTCCAAAACTGTTTCCGAAGGACCATATCGCGTGGATTTAGATTTGAGAAACTGTTGATCTATCAAATTAAGTGCTCGCGCAAAATCTACGAAAAGGTCTCTAAACATTTTTTTCATTTATTGCTTTAACGATTTTGTGGTGTTAATCACATAACGCCGACTATTAGTACCTACGGAAAAAGTAGATTTAAAAAAATTTAAGGAATCAATGAAAATTTGAAGCCTTGTAGATTTTATTTTAGTTTCATATTAAAAAATCAATCCAAAGGATGTGTGAAAATAATTTTTTTTTAATATCTCAAAAAATATAAAAAATGATCTCTTTTTGTTGACAGCTGAGTCAAATACCTTCAATTTGATTTTTAACTGACCTCTGTAGGATGAAAATTGACGGAAATACTGAGAATTGAAGGTGGGGTACTTTTACATCCCCATTAAAAATTTGCGGTCAGTATGTACGTGTGTGCGTGCGTCTGGTTGTATGTCTTTTAGATAAAAAATATAAATAATTGTATTTTTTATCATCAACGTCGGTAGCCCCAAATAAGTGATACCTGCATCCTCATCTTCATCTGAATTTTCATTATCGCTCCAATCAAATTGAGTGCTTGATCCTGTTTGCTGTTTGAGCAGCTACACCGTTAGCATATTTCACACACAAGAGAAAAATTTACTCCTATATTAACTCTTCCTAAATTTACTCTTATATTAAATTTAAGATGGTTTAGATACGATTTCTACAGTTGTTCTTATAGGTTGCAAGAGCCCATTTATTCTAGTCCAGCCCCACTACTCTGAAGACATCTTGTTACCAAGCCATTATCGCACTTTATAAAAGGATTTGTAAGAATGTTATGCAATCGCTGCAGAAATAGGAAGAAATATTTGCAATTTTGCGGCTTTTTCAATGAAGACTTCTTCACCACATTTTGATCGAAAAACACGAAAAACACTTATTAACATTAATAGCGGACACTGTCAAAAGTGTCAAACTGAGATTATGATAATCGAACTGAACCGATCGTGCCCGAATCGGCCGCGAATAGATCGACTAACCAATCAAGAACTTATGGGAAGAAGTGCCTTAGATTGTAACTATCTCAGCAACATACAAATCAGTACAATTATGTATCTAGATATAAGTTCTTAAATCGGAGCATTTTGATCAAAAAAACTACTAATACTGGCAACTGTATTATGGTGAATTTTACGATCAGGATGTCTCATATTAAACTCTGCAGCAGCTCCACGAAAGCTTCGTGTTCCTTCGCCAACTAACCGCAAAATTTCCACTTTTTCTTGTAAAGAATAATGAGCCATTATTATTCTTAATAATAATACGTAATACCTAAGTTTCTTTAGTCGTTTATCAAAGAACTAAGATGCTAGCTAAACAGTGACAGTGACAGCCAGTTTTCAACTAACATTTTTTGTTTCCACGCCTACTAAGTTTTAATAACACAAACCGCTCAGGTACTTACAAATCTAAAATTTCCTTACAGGTTTATGGTAATTGTTTATAAAGTTTCGAAATAAATAAAAATTTAAATAATAATAATAATGATATCAATAAATAATCAACAAAAGTAACGTGCTCTTTTACTTTAAATTTCGTTATTATAGAAACTTATTTTTAATGTTTTGGGCCACCCTGTATTACTATCACGATAAAAATTGGTACAATGAGTATATAGGTCGTCCTGAATAAGAATCCGTTCCAATATTCTAAAAAAAAATTCCTAATAGCACTTCTCAATACTTCGCACTTAAACAATGGTCACAGTTGGCCGTGGCTTTAAGTTCCGGAATTAACAGAACGTGTTTCTAATGCCTTTTTATGAGACCTACATAATAAAAAAAAAACATAAAAATCGGTTCATAAATAAAAATTTTTAGTCCTTAAGTGGGACAAACTGTATATATCCTGATTGGTTTACGTACTCGTATGTACTTTAACTAGTTCGCCGTGTAAAGTACAATACCAGAGAAATACAAAGACCACGTAACAAAGATGATATTAAATAGCATTTCAAAGGCGACACTCGAACAGATGACGCCCTGTAATTAATGAGATTTTGGCTGACACTATCACATCACCGAAGGGCAATTCCACCCCTTCTTCATAGTCTGCACACTTACAAATCAGTACGAAAACTTATTTTGAGAGTATTCGCCATCAAAGCCATTCCCAATCCGAAATATGAAGGCGCATTTACCGAACTGTCTTTTCCAACACCTCATCAATTCACTTCAAACGAAAACTTGTCTAGTATGTTCGCCTACCAACTTGCAATTTACTTACGGATAATCATCGGATCTAAAATTAGGTCGTTGTTTTTCTTCGTTTGTTATCCCGTATTACAATTTATTAGTGCATAAATCTAAAACTCCACGAACTAATGTCTTGAGAATGTTTGCGTTATTTACAAAGATTTAATTGTTGCTATGTTAACTCTAACAAAGAATCACAGTTTTGAACTATATTTAGTAAATTAAAGCCTACAGATACAAAAACTTTAGTATATAATGTATGACAGATCGTTGATTGATTGAAATAGTTTTTTTGCAAATATCCAGAAAATTAAGTTTTAGAAAAATCTTAGAAAAAATATATCTAATAGAGTTCCAAATTGTACATAAGTAAGACTGACTAACTAGAAAAATTGCAGATTACCAGATAGTCCAAAACCCGGCCCTCATCTTTTTCATTATGAGCGTTTTGATACAAGCTGCTAGTATCGTGCCTTTGATGAAGAGGCCGGGTTGCCTATCAAAAACTTAGCACTACTAATAACAATTAAATAAAATAATGAACAATAATTTCAATAAAATACTGTCACAGTTTTTCATAAAAAATAGCATGCCATTTCGAAGGTAATATTGAGTGAAGTGGAAAAATGTAGGGTTGCCAGCCGCCATCTTGGCCCGCACCCCAGACAACCCTTAGTAAATTTTTTTCTTAAACTACCGTCATCGTATTTCATGACGAAACTTTGACCAAACGATAGCTTTCAGTTTACAGAATACGGAAAAAACAGGTTGCCTATCAAAAACTTGGACTAAATATGCGGCAACCTGGCAATAATCAGCTGACGCGTCTACCGATTTCCAGCGAACAGCTGTCTTTGAGGTCAAAAATTGCTAACTTTCGTCGAGAATATTGATCTGGCGATTACTTTTGTCAGATACCGATGCTTTATTTAACGTTCTAACAATTTAAACAAATAATATGTATAATATGCATCCCCCCCGGGTGGGGTGCCGTACTCTTGTAAACTTTCTTATTTCTTATTTGCCAAGAAAAAGTCATTCTTTATAAAACGTTTTGATTCTCTTAGCTATAAACAGTTGTCAAACTTAAGATAATTATACAGGGTATCCTAAAAATTAGAAAATATAAAATCGACTTTAAGCAAACTACATTTTTATTGAAAATTTTGTTTCACGAAGTTTTTTTAATTATGAAGAAAAGCTTAAATAGCTGCAAAATAAAGAAATAACAGTTTTCAAAAAACATATAACATTTTATTCCATTAAGTTGAAAACTGTTCCACATGTAGACCTTCTAATAGACATTTTTCTAATCTTTTTCTAAATTTTCCACAGAGAGATGAGAGAGATGAGATGAGATTACATCAATTAATATCATGGATTAATGTCAATATCAGTGTAATAGACATTTATTCATATTATGTATTTTCTATAACAATATTAATTACTGATTACTGAATTGTGCTAACCCTGGAGCAACGAATTTACTTGGTCAAATGCTGTGGAATCGGAAATGTTTCTTATAAATACGCAATAGAAGTATTTAATGAGAAGTATCCAGATGTTAAAGCGACTCGCAAAGCATTATGTAAATTAATTTATAAATTTGATTCCACTGCGAATGTAAAAACCGATGCCCAAAGAATCACTACTTCCACATCCAGATTTTCTGTCCAAGTCACTCACAACGAAAAAATTTTGTATGTGGAAATAATTGTTTATTGAACTTTAATAATATAATATTTGAAGTCCTCTACCCCAAAAACCCACAAAACGATACCCCACATCGGTAGTGGGGTGGGGGTAGTGATAGGGGGTGGTAGTGGGGGTAGATGAAGAAAAAAAATATTTTGAGGTTTCTGGTTCTTGTACACACACTAAATCACATTTTTCTTTCATCCCCTTTAATAATGGTGTGGGTGTGGTAATGGGGGTGGCTAATGCCAACATTTTTTTTGCGATCTTAGCTTCTCTTGTATATACTAAATATCAATTTTATGGACTCTTACCTGCTTGATTGACCTCTTTACCCCAAATTTACCCCAATTTACCCCCAACCCTTCGACGGAACAAGATGAAAATATAATCTAGTTCTAGATCTCATTAAAGTGCATATGTGTACCAAATTTCAAGTCAATATCTCAAACGGTTCCAGAGTAAACGTGCGCACAAAAAAAGTTACAGACCGACAGACATTTTGAAAAATGTGATTTTAATGAGTTTACAGCACCCTGTATGGTGTATTATTTGGACATATTGACGTTTTCGTATTTTTTATATGAATTACATTGGAACAAAAATAATTTTAACATATTCGCAGCCATCTAGATTGACAACTAAAATTCGAATTATTTTTCGTGCAACACTGTATAAATTGTTCAAAATAGTATAAATGTATCCAAAATGTGATCTTTATTTCAAACATGTAAAAACATACAAGTTGGTCCATTTAGAAAAGAGTATTGGGGCCATTTCCGGTGATATCGGAAGTGATAAATATGACGAATAGATCTCAAAAAGTTGAAAATCTTATCTAATTTCACCATACAAAATTTCATCCCGATATCTTTAAAAACAAGGAACTTACAGGGGTGGCCCACTATTCGTTTACACCCGGTATATTATAATGAATTAAATTGAAGTAAACGGGTGTTGTGCAAGCGAAAAACGTGATTTGACGTCACTTCCGACAAAACCGGAAGTTCAGTCACATCATTATAAGACCAAATAATGGTAAACAGTCTGGTTATTCATTTCCAACAGTTATCATTTCAATACATCGTTGATACAGTATCGAGGGGTAGTCCAGTCTTTGGAGCCATCTATCGGAGAAACTGTCCATAATTTGAAGTTTTTCAGAGGAACTTATTGTTCAGAATTAGTTGAACTACAACATATCAAAAATTCATCAAATCTGATAGCCCACCAATTATATATTATATAAAACGTGCGGTGTCCCGTAAGTATTAGCAAATCTCATATTCAGAGGATTTTAGTCCGCAACAAATTTTATGCATACAAACCTAAATTTATTCACAAACTTCAAGTTGGAAATGATGCTCGTCGTGTGAACTTTTGTTTAACTATGGGTGCGAAAATTTTAGCAGATAGATCATTTCATCCAAACATTTTATTAACGGAGGAATCTAATTTTACGACTAATGGGGTAGCCTCTTCCCAAAATTGTAGGTGCTTAGCTCAGGAAAATTCTAATTTCCGAATTACTATTAATAGTTAAAAGTTTAAAAAAGTAAATGTTTTGTGCGGCATATTGCATCACAGAATAATCGGATGGAAATTTAAATCAAAATATTTATTCAGAAATTTTGAATAATTTTGTTTTGGGCGAACTGGAAAATGAAAATTTAGAGTTTAGAATAAAAATAATTTCAACAAGATGGAGATGGATGCCCAGCACATTCTACAATTCTAGTTAAACAATGGTTAGACAATTACTTCCACGACAGGTGGATAGGCCGCCACGGACTAACAGCAGACCAGCCCGTTCGTCACATCTAACCCAGTTGGATTACTTCTTACAGAGCTATTTAAAGCAAAAAATATATCCAAACGATTTCGAAGACAACGTAGATTTATTAAAGCAAAAAAATTGTGTATGCTATTGCAACTATAAATGAAGATGTATCTCATCTGTCTATGAAGAATGTAGAAAAAGATTAGAAAAATATGTACTATAGTCTGTTTTTAAATCAGAAGGACTGAATATATAAGTCCCATTCACACTATAGAAGTAACCAGAAAATACACTAGAACCTTTTTGGCGTTTTGAGCAACCAATAATACACCATTACTACAGTATATTTGTGTGCATTTTATTACAATATATAATGCATCCACCTCTATTTGACCTCTATGTATTTGATGCACCATCCATACCATTTACACAATATAAAGGCACCAAGTAATTAGCCACTGTTACCTTCAGATTTATATAAAATGGATTAAAAACTGATATATAATGTGCAAACGATAAAATAGAAATTAAAACAAAATAATTTATGACACGAAATTAAAATTTATTATATGTCATAATTTACCACTATTGCCCTGTGTAAAATTGGCGAAGGCGGATCCAATCACAGATGTATGATTTAGCGCGGTAAATTTGAAATGGTCCTTCTGGTTTAAAAACAGACTATAGTAGGAGGTGTACATATGGAATATTTTTTTTCAACTTAGTTGAACAAAATGTTATTTTTTTTTTTGAAAATAGATATTTCCTTATTTTGTAACTTGTATTTAAGCTTTTCTTGATAATTGAAAAAACTTTGTTAAATAAAATTTTCAATAAAAATGTTAAAAAGGATAGTTTGCTTATAGTCGATTTCATATTTTCTAATCTTTAAAATACCCTGTATAATTTATCTTAAGTTTGACAACTGTTTATAACTTACTAACAGCCATTTGCACCGTTTTCATTTTAAGCGATGAATAAACTAATCGTTTAATTTTTAAACCAGGTTTAACTTGCGTCTTATTGCTTTATTGTTTGTGGTTTACTTAAGTTGACAGTTAACTTGTGATTTTAGAGAATTTGGTATTCTGCAAACTTCTCTTTCAAAATTATAACCCCATTTCTGTCAACTATTGTCAAATATTTGTTCTTTTCAGAAAAAACGTGAATCTGTGTGTGTAAATTTTTACTACTAGTTATCTGTTTACAAGATCTTTATAAATATGGAAAACCATAATAAAAATAAGAGATCAAGATCCGATAATTTTTCATTAATTTATAAACTTTTACTTATAATACGGCCACAAAATGCAAGCATATATTAGAAAATAAACAAACAAATAACGTAACGTCTCAAGAAAAGGCAAATATTTGTTAATAAAAATAAAAAATGAAAATATACTAAAAATTGAGGTTATGCACAACATCGACGACTGCGCAGGAATTGCGATTAAATTTAATCGCCCTTTAAGTGGCCAACTTTGGGGGTTTAAGTTAACGCAAGTTTAAGCTAACTTAATCTAGGATTAAAGAACGGTGCAAAGCAAATTTTAAATTTAACGGAGGTTTAAGTTTAATCCTCTATTAAACAATACGGTGCAAACGGCCATAAGACAAGCAAAATTTTTTATAAAGAATGAACTTTCCTCAGCAAATAAAAAAAGAAAGTTTACAAGATTGCGTTTCTCCATCACGGGACATATTGTTCATATTATTTGTTTACATCCGTGCAACGTTAAATAAAGTATCGGCATATGACAGAAAGTAATTGCCAGATCAAAATTCATGACGATAGTTAACAATTTTGGACCTCAAAGACAGCTGTTTGCTGGAAATCGGTATGCGCGTCAGCCGATTAATGCCAGGTTGTCGTACAAGTTTTTTATAGGCAACCTATTTGGTCCGTGTTCTACAAACCGAGAGCTATCGTTTAGTCAAAACAATAACGGTACTTAAAAAAAAAACCTCTTTACTAAAGGTTGCTTGGGGTGCGAGACAAGATGGCGGCTGGAAACCCTACATTTTTCCACCTCGCTCAATATTGTCTACGAAATGGCATGCTATTTTTTACGAAAAAATATGACGGTAGATTATTGAAATTATTTTTCATTATTTTATTTAATGGTTACTGTTAGTGCAGGTTTTTGATATTCAACCCGGCCATTTCATCTAAGGCACGATACTGGTAGCTTGTATAAAAATTTTCATGATGAAAAATATGAGGGTATATATTACGCGGCTGGATCTCGAACTAAATATTTTTTCGCTTAATTAACTAAATTAGTTTCTCTTGCCACTGATAAAAGCTTTAGAAATACTTGCTTCGCCTTACTTTCGATTTAAGTATTGATAACAGCGTTGACTTAATAATTACACGAGTCTTAGGGGCACGCCTGAAAGTTCTTAAAAGAACAAACAAAACTATGAACCCCGATCGAGTTACTATGTCAATATTTTCCAATGCAGCCGGCTTTATCAAAAGTTACAAATTGAAGTATAACTCATGAATTAATTTAGAAAATCTACATAAATCCTGATTACTCACTAGCAAATCATCCCTTTCAGACTAAATTTAAGTAGAATATTTCTAAAACCACGTCCTACTATAGTTTAATACCTAAGACGTGCTGAAAATGTAAATAGGGTATCTGAAAAACAGCAACAACTTAAATACAATGGGTTATAACGCCAATGTAATTTAAGCCATAATAACAAAATTGAAAATAAGAAAGAAGTGCAATACTCGTATGCGAACTCACGGAGCAGCGTTCCCAGGAAGTCAGAACCTTGGACCTATTCTCTGTGCCTAGGTAGAGACTCTTATTCAACAGAGCCGTTCTGTGGGATAGCAAAATATCACACAATGGACGAGATATGAATAATGAAATTTAACTACAGGTCAAAGATAAGCGAAAAACTCTCAATTGCTAATCGATCTCGACAAACCAGATAAGGCTAATGACAGGCTTTTTCACAGGACGTTGCCCACTGATATACCAAGTCACGAAAATGGGGAAAATTGAGGAATGAAATGCGTCGCTTTTGCATGGAAGCACCTAGGACTGCGGAACATATATTTTGCTTTTGCAAGGTCCTGATCGGCTAAAGGTTACAAAACTTGTGACTGATATGATAGTTTTGACACCTGCAAAAGTGGGAAAGATGCCACCCAGAAAAGCCCTAGGATTCCTCAGAACCCTAAAATTGGACGAGTACAAATAAAGTTTATACCAGCGACGATAGGCAACGACTACTATCTCCGTGCGGTGATCTTGCAGGATCGTTGTGCGCTGGCTTCTGGAAGTTGAGGGTTATTGTCGTTAAATTGTTTTGTACAGTTTTGGTTAATTTAGTGTTCTTTTTGTTTTCTCGGACTTTCCTGAATGATGAATGTTTTTAAGTGTCCCAATGACTATACGAATTTTAAATTATTTTCATGTAATTAGCATAATAGCCTAGGAGATAGCTACATTGAGAAAAAAATGTTGGCACACACAGAGACTATTCTTTGGTATAGAAACTACAAGTTTGAGAAGGTGTCAACATTTTTTTTTGAAAAGCAACAGTTTTGGCCCGTTTTAGGCCAAAAGTCCAATTTTTGGGAAAAAAACTGGAAAATGAGCAAGCAGAAAATGTTGGCATATGGTTTTCCAGCAATGAGGATTAACAACGAAAAATTTCCGTCTGGTCAGAAGGTGTTATACTACGTTCCAGTTTTGGACATAATTGATGTCGCCAGTGCTGCCAAATGCACGGAGAAAAAATGTTGGCATATATCGAATGTTGATCGCCAAGATACCCTCTTCAACTAACACCAAGCCCCAAAGTGTTATACTCTGTTCCACAATTAAATATTTTCTAGGGCGGCTAGCGCCAAAACGGCCAGGGGGGGGAGGGCTGAGTCACATAAGATAAAATATTTGCTGAAACATAGCAATGCCAACATGTTATATTCCAGGCCCCATATATGTAGCTATCTCCTAGACTATAAGCCAATGTAGTTTTCAAGATTATGTTCACATCATCGTCAAACAGTTATTTTACAATAATATTTTGAACATTGATATTTTTTCTTATAAGCAGAAGTTTTAACAAGGAAACAAAAAGAAATATTTACATTAGTTTATAAATAATTTTTTTATACTTTATCTGGTTGTTAGTTTGACAAACTATGGGTGTGCCAATACACTGAGTAGTTACAGCACACTTTTAGAAGATATAGTAAATTCCTCAAAAATCACTAGCCTTTTAGACTTTTAAACCGTTTGTTGGATGCTATAACCCCCACTCTTAGTTTAAACCTGTACGCATGTGAAACAGTCAGTATTCGAAAGGTGAGTACGCAGTTAACAAGTATCACGACTGCGTTTTGTAAAACTTTGTACTTTCTTCCTTCATTATATATTCTAAACCACAACAGTGTTATTATTAAAAGAAGAATCACGAAACCCACACATAAAACCGTTGTCTTTCGGATGACCGTATATTATATTCAGGGGATCTGTGCCTGTGCTATTATAGTTTCAATGTATTAAACAACTTCGTATTAAAGAACTTTAGTAACATTTTATTCTAAAATTAATATAAAACATAGTTTATATAGAATGTGACAGTTAACAAATTTCTAGCTATCCCTCAGTATAATGAATGTGACCCAGTTTCAATAGAGAATCACACTACTTAACATATGTAACAGATATTGAATAAAAAGTAGTTTGTGCAACAAGAGTGGATATGATATCCATATCGCACGATAAAGAAAGGCGGAGTGCTTCAAATCTTTTGAGTGCAATTTGAATAACCTATTCGAGTTGTACAGTATACTTTTTCTACGACCAGCTTAAAAAAACTACAAAATTTATTAAACATTAATATATTACACAAATACACACTGACAGTACACACTGACAGTTACTTTGACAGCTTACACACTAATTTGATTTTAAAACGAATAGTTGTCTATGTACTTAATACACGAACTGTGATTGGTCGGTTTCATTTCATATCCATCCTAGAACTGATATGAAATATATCCGTTCAGTTAACTGGAATTGCCTACTTATCCATTGTACAGACTGTACAGAAAACAGCAAATTTACATAAGGGAGTAGAAAAAATTGTAAGCCTATCAATTATCAATATTGTAATAAACGGTTCACACAGTCACATATACAAATATATACATACCTCCGATTAAAGAACGTATATCTAGATACATAATGGCATTGATTTATTTGTCGCTGAAAGACTCACAATCTAAGGCACTTCTTCCCATAAGTTGATGATTGGCTCATCGGCGTATTCGCGGCCGCTCGTGCACGATCGGCTTCAGTTCGATTATCATAATTTCAATTGACAGTTCGGCCATTAATGTCAATAAATGTTTTTCGTGTTCTCCGACCAAAAACTGGTGAAAAAGTAATTTTATTTTAAGTTGTGATTTGCTTAATACCTAAATAATATTCTCTATTCATATTTACACAGTTTAGTGACAATATATTTTGTGCAAATAAATAGTGAAGTGCTCTGCCGTTTGCAGAAAGCAGTTTAGAAAAGAAGAAAATCGATCGTTCCATAGTCGTAACATGATGAAGTTCAGTTTACAGTTATAAAGTAAATACCAATTAAATTTTAATATCCTTTCAATACATATTTATCTTATTGTTTTATCTTACTGTAATATCGTATGCCTACATCACGTTATATAAAGAGCCGGTAATGCAGGAATTGCAATAATTCATTTTAATGAAAATATTTACCATTCTACACATTTTCTACACACACAACGCCACTGTTGCCTATGGGATGTGATGTTCATCTATCCATTTTAATGGACATATAATGTGACTATGTTAGGAGCAAACAAGGTATATAGTGAAAAGATAGCCTGTTATGTATCTAGATATAAGTTCTTTAATCGGAGATACATACAGACATACTATTACATATTTCTACCCCCTTTTACGGAGATCTCTAATATATCCTCCTTCAGTAGAAACCGGCTCAAATAAGTAAGTGAATGAGTTGATAGTTCGTCAATAATCAGAGAGATGGCGCTACTGTTCTCGTCCTACTAGAAAATTACAGAACATTTGGGAACTTTCTAGAGCCCTCATCTTTAGGTATATAAGGGAGTGGAGAAGCCGAGTGAGAACAGTTCAGTTCAGATAGTGAATCAGAACAGATCAAGAAGAAGTAAGCAAAGTGATCAAGTAACTGAATTATTGAATTACAGTACTCAGTGTTAGTGAAGTAATTATTTGTAATAATCAGTATGTCAGTTAATAAATCAGTGTTTAGTGTTATTATAATTTCCGAATCCACAGTATAGGCAGTTTACTGTTTACGTAACAATACAAATACTTCATACTCTATTCGAGTTCGTATTATGAAACAGATTTATTAACAATAATTTTTTCTGGCATTACATTTAAAAAATTTGGTCCGTTTATAATATGACTATTTGATTAATTCAAATAGGTATAACAATAAACGGTTCCCGGTCCATATTAGTTCAGGAAATACTCAATTCATGTAGCAAATTGAGTAAAATCTCTCGTCAATGTTATTTAATAATGTTCTTTTAACGAAGGTAATGAGTATGAAATGAGTTATTTCAGCTATTCGGTCCTCAACTGACCAGGAAATCGCATTAGTTAGTAGTCAATGCAAGAATTAATTACTGATTAAAATTTGTATGGTTTTCTACTTGGAAATTTAATCACACAGGAATGTTTTGAAATTTTGGTGCGTTTTCTGTTTACATAGTACTCTTGCGATATGCGCCAGTTTACATTACAGGTCCGTCGAAAACGCTTATAATTATATGTACAAGTTAAGTGCTGATTTGCAGACTTACATAACAAACTGTAGACGTATCCTTATTAGACATTTATTATATTTTGAAAATAACAATTATAGTACAGTTAATGTATATAAAATCTCTATGTAGAAGTCGACAGGCACCCAACGTCAGCGGCGAGCTTGTAAGTCTTGGTGGGGAGGTCATTGGTGAGTATATTGGTGAACTTTCAGCACATTGAGCAACCGGGGTTTGTCGCCATCTTGAAAAAATGGTCCAGAACCGTTCTATTCAAATATTTCGGCTTCTGTTGAGGCTTTTTGTTTATTGCGAAAAGAAGTTTGAAATGAGGACGCGGCTCGCAGTTTTTCGCATTTTTCACGATATGGGTAATTCCTACGAAAAAACTGTTCTACATGAAAATTGTAGAGCAGGAAAAATCCTACTGCTTCGTATTTTTAATTTTTATTTTCGAAGAATATATTGCAATACACTGCGCCGCAAAATCAGCATATCAGTTTTTTTGTGTGTGTATGAAAAAGTTCGTTGGATGCAGCTTTTCCTGCGATGGTTTTTGGTTCTAGTCCAGAATTTCTCCTGGTCCATTCCCATTTCTCCTAATCGTGAAAGTTTCCAAGCCACGTTTGCACGAGAAGATACGTCCTGAAAGTGTGTTGCCAAGCTGCATTTGACACCGGTAGAAATGATGCAAGGTTCGCTTTTGGTTTTGTAGTTGCTCTTACAAACGTTTGTAGCGTGGCAAATTTAACATTTCTTGTGCTTAGTTTTCTTTTTACAAAGCAAGGAAGAATGTTTCTCCTGTGGTAGGAAGAAGTTTAAGGGAAACTTTTTTCTTTAAAGGTTTTCAGAGATGCTTCCAAATGATCGTTTTTCTTTAAAGTGGTGACGAATTTCGATTTGCCAAATCTAAAAACAGAGGAAGTCGTCGCACCCACTGAAGGCCTGTAGAAACAGGATGTTGGCACTTATGACATCGTTGTATTGAAGTCTTGATATAGAGTACAGTTTCTCCGCAATTTTTCCTTTTGTGGGTTTTTTGAAAAACACGTTCGATTTGTCACGGAGCAGTCCTGTTAGAAACCCGAGAAGATCGATGTCTTCGCCTACGATTACTACAGAATCGTAATTTGAAGCATGCCTAATAGCGGCGTTTACTAACTCGGTATCGGCGTCTTCTTCTTCTTGAACCTGTGTGGCTCTTACGTTGTTTTATTCATGTATTTTAGAAGCATTTTTATACGTTTATCCTTGTTTTTTTCGTTAGTTAAACATTTTTCTTCAGCCGTCGATACCACCATGGCTTTATTGAATGTGTAACCTTCACAGCGCTGTTTTCTCGCTGTTCGCAGTTGTTCGAAAGATTTTGTAATTTTTTTATTATATTCTTGGTCAATTTCCATGACGCAGAAAAAACAGCAAAGTAAATTCGACTGTTCCGAAAAGTAGCTATCGCCTGAGTAAAATATGAAAAAACCATATCGCATTCCGTAACAATTGTATTGTACAGTAACCGTACATTTAATGTAAAGCATTTATTTTTTAATGTACAGTGATACATTGACACGCCGATTTTGTGGCGTCGGCGCGCTGTAGTGCAACCTATTGTTCGAAAATAAATATATATATAAAAAAAACGAATCTGTAGATTTTTTCCTGCTCTACAATATTCATGTAGAACAATTGTCTCGTAGGAATTACCCATATCGAAAAAAATGCGAGAAACCTCATTTAGAACTTTCTTCAATAAACAAAAAGCTATCAGTCCTACGAAAAAAATGTATAGCAAATAAAACATGGAAAGTTTTACGCCCTCTAAAACGCCGTACTTGTCTTTTATGTAGCCTCATTAGAAGCCGATATATTTGAAAAAAACGGTTCTTGGCAAAGCTTGCTGATGTCGGGCGACTGTCGCCCTCTTGAGAAATAGTGACTGGAGTATTATTAGTATCTCATTATAGACGGTCCTCAATATAAACGGATAGGCTTCAAATTACTAGACATTTCAATGTATCACCACGGAGTACAATGCTCTTGCCTATAAAGAAAACATCCACAAAGTAGTATGAGAAATTGAGAGATTGTTACACTGTCTGTGGTATCCCATGGTAGTACAATCATATCTTGAGCGCTGTGCTAACATTGCACGAGAATATTGTTATGCTTGAAAAAGGTACTATCAAAAAAGATATCAAAATTAAATAGTAGAGCTATTGGCAGAGATCTGAATCCGGGCGAAATTTCAGAGCCGGCGTTAGACTTACCATTATGATCGACTCTGTGCGTTACTTGTGAACCAGATATTTATGGTTACTACATAAATACCTACACGGAAACAATTTTGACTGCACCACGATTTAACAAAAAAACCCTAAAACCCTTAAAGGCGTCCCGCAGGGAAAACACTACCCGATAAATCTGACATTGACCTTCGTACCTACAAAAAGTGTTGCCATATTTTCTCAAAAACACTGAAGGGTATTTGCCTCGATTCATCCCATTGTCATTGTAAATAACTAACTAAAGCACTAAAATCTAAGAATGTGTAAAAAATAAAAATAATTAAAACAAAACAAGGAAGGAACACGGATCTATGCTATGCACCAAAGGTATTAAATAAAACCGAGACCGAAATATTGCTGTTATTGTAGTCCTTAAAGCCAAAAAACGCTTTACTATCTGGCATACTAGAAGATTTTTCCGCGGCGCATTCACGGTTCAATGACCGAACTGCGTTAGCTTTCAAACGATCAGCTGGGAATAAGAAAGTTTAGATGTGTGTTCATGACCGTCGTAGATATTTTAGATCAAAATTTAATAATTTTTATCTTCCTTATTTTTCACATATTTTTTAAAATTATTGGGGTCATAGTGCTTAACAGGTTCAAATATTCACGTGTATTTCAAATTCACCCTGTATACATCAACCGATTATGAGCCTAGCTACTATCCATAGTTTTTTATTCATGGTAGTTTATTACAGCAAATACACTTAATTTTTAATATTTTAAATTTTATAACTTCAAGCCTTGTCCTGTATTAGTAAAAACTCTCAGGAATGCTACCACTTCAAGAAAACTACTACAAAACTGTTTTTAGACTATTTATTTGTAATTAGAAATTTAGGTTACCTTTTCCATGTTTATAATTTAAACTATTTGTATTCTGCGTCATATATTCACAAAAGTTTTCTGAGCAGATTTGTATAAAAAGTGTCTTTACAATTAGTTATTATACTCTTCGCAAATACGTAAACGAAGAGTTTGGCTTGAAGGGTACATTTCTAAATCGTAAATATTGCTCGTAGAAAAAAAATCATTGTGTTAATGAGCGAATTCTGAACAACTTTCAAAATGTCCGTCGGTCTGTCCTTCTGTCACGTTTATTTTAAGCTCGATAACTTAAGAAAGAAAAGTCCGACTGTATTGAAATTTGGGCAGAAGGTCAGCGTTAGTTGAAAGAAGAAACCTGTTGTTTTTGAACAAAATCTATCAGTAAATACAAATGTTGTTAATTATTTAAATTTGAAAAAAATATTTTTTTGGTTCGTATGTTTTTGTAATTGAATAGAAATCTTGTAAAATATTTCCATGGAAATATGATATCAACTCGTACCTTATAACATAGACATTTACGTTTTTTTACGTGGCAAGCAGTGGTGTAGTTGTTTGTTTTGATTCAGAATCCAAGGGTCTTGAGTTCGAAACCCACATTGGCTGAATGTAGTACTTTTTTTTTACTTTATTTTAAACTGAGTCATTCACCAACTGAGTTCGTACTATAAAATTAAAACTGTCTAAAAATAACATTATTTACAAAAAACTTCGAAGAGTATCCTATAGAATTTGTAACAATTATATGAAAAGTTTAATAAATCAGCGAAGAGTGTAATGTGTACACTAGTTCACTATTATTTTATTAATTGAAATGTAATATTTCGTGGTTAATTTAGGTTTTTGTTTTTATCTTTTTTCTTTTATCGTATTATTATTTGTCATTTACAAATATTTTATTACACTTACTTGGTTTAATTGGTAATTATATTTATTAATTTATTTATTATCATGTAGTCTTATTCTATATTTAATTTCATTACTTCTCCTTACATTATGATTATTAAGTACTTTGTTTTATAATTTACATATCTTTTTTATTTTTGTTTATTTTATTATTTATTCTTTAAATGAAAAAAATAAATCTATATTTATTAGTATCTTTTTTATTTAATAAGTATTAAGTATATTACGTTCTAAAAAATACACTGTTTATTTTCTTTCATTATGTAGAATAAGAAAATTATGATTTTTGTTTCTATTCTGGTTATACATTTGCTGGTTATACAGTGGTTATACAATTAAACTATTATTCTAACTATTTACTGAATTTTCATTTATTTTTCTTTATATATAAAGAATATGTGAAAGAAAGCTGAGAATCCCTTCCCGGTGAGTCTTTTCAGACCAGAGCAGTTCTTAATGCAGCGATTTAGCTCTCATGCATTCCAGATGACTATTAATTAATTTCAGTTCAAGTAATATTACAAACAGTTCCTGCAGAATTTCCAAATTATCTTCCACTTAGACATTTCCCAACCATCTTAATTGGTTCACTGAAGTTTTTCATAATTTGTAGTTCCATTTTAAATAAATAACAAAAATGTTTACCATACGAGGTCGTTTGTGGAGTGAAAATGGCCAAGAAATTTTTTTTCCATTAATCACATGGCCTATATATGGAATAGTTGCCTCTTTTAGAAGTGAATTATTGTACAAAAAATTGATTTGCTGAGACTTCATCTTTGGCTGCCAATTTGACATCTAAATTTCAAAAAAAAAAGTAAAATACTTTTATGCAGCTCTTCGCTTATTTTCATAATAAATAACCAGAAAACTTGCTTCCTGAATGAAAATAACCCAGAACTCACCACATGGAGGTGGCTGCATATCGAGTTCCACCACCCACCCACCCATTTAACCAGTTTCTTTATATTCAGTTGTGTTTAAATACTTGGTGATAGTGACCTTTTGTCTCGAATTTTGGTAGGGATATTCTGGAGGAATTTCTAGACCTAATAAAGCCATATATCTTGCTTCATAACCACATACTGCCACTGATGCTTCTGTAACTAATTTTACACAGCGTTCGACGGCTTGGGAATGACACAGAAATTTTAAAATATCAATTTCAGCAGGAACGTCAGAGGTCATTTCCTGGAGATCACTGTTCAAAATTTCTACTGTCAGAGGCGGCTCTGTAACTGTTATTGACGGTCAGTCAACTAGTTCAAAGTACTCATCTGCATTGAAATTAAAATTGGGAATAACAAAGTGACGAACTTGGTTTTCATTATGTTTTGCTTGTCTGCATTTTAATATCCTCCGAAGACCTAATTCTCTAATATACTTCCTTTCGTCAGCTAGCATTGCCAATAACAAATTTTCAGGGTGACCGTAGTAACCATTTCTTTGCAGTACTGGATCTACTACCTTCTTAATCTCTTCAGGCAAAAATTTACTTTTTTATAATGCCAAAAAAATGATAACTACCGTGTTGGCATGACGGTCGGACCTTAAGTTTAAACCAGGTTGGTGCGTAGACTTTCATAACGTATTCTGTAATTATATTTAAATTATATGAAGGATTTTCGGTACAATATACAATCTCAAGATTCTGTTGGCAGTTGTTAACCATCTTGAGTGTGCTATTTTGCCTGGTTCTCGTTGTGTTAGACTTGGCGAAATTGTTCGTTTGGAAATTGCAATGCAGATCTCATAGAGATATTTTTGATCTGTACTTAGCTCGGTAAGATCAATTTTAGGAAAATTAACATCTTTTATCTAAACTTCACAACCGGGTGTTTTTTGCAGTTTTCTAATTTTTTTGAAATTCCTCCACAATAACCTTTTGGTCCAGTAGTCTTTCCATCTAAATGCTGCAGTAGATGTCGCAATGGCAGTTCATTAGTGTGCATTAAACACACAAACCACTGCAGAGGACGCGCCAAAGAATTTTCAAGTTGCCGTATTATTCCATTTTTATAACCTGTATTTAACACTGTCCCGTCGCATCCAATTGCTTGCACCTCGGAAAGATCTATGTTTTTCTCCAGAAATTCCAATAAGCTTCTTTTAATATTTTGAGCACTTCCAGATGACGGAGCTATGCGACCGAGATAAACGGAACCCAGTTCTGAAACTAATACTATATGTTCTTCTGTGATTGTCTTTCTTGAAAGAGTATCTCATTTCTTTACTTGAATCAAAGTTTTATCCTTTCTTCCATCAAAATATATTCCATAGACACAGGTTATATTTTCTTCATGCACCTTGCCCTGCAACAAGAGCGTGCTTGTTGCTAAGGCACGACTCTAGACGATTATTTCCGAAATCTATGGTCAATTTGTATTAAAATTAATATAGTAAGAGCTCGAATCGACCCAAATATTATTTGCATTTACTTCTACTATACAAGTTTTTTGGCTATTTATTTATAGTACAACGCTAAAAAACAAGGTCGTTTTGGCAGCCAAAGGACAAATACGATTTAAATGAGATTTTTCACAGTAATTATATTTAATCATAGGCAACTATTCTGCATATAGGCTACATGAAATTCAAAAATGTTTTTTTTCGCTCCACCCTATAAGCACAGTACATAGCGTGCCTAGCTTGCAATCTGACAGTATCTAAAAAAGTGGTTCGGATTCCACTAAAAACCCGTTTCATTATCTCAGCAAAATCTAGATCTCCTAGACTTAATAGGGTTATTGAGATGATCTTCAAGGTGGTATACAAAATTTCAAACAACAAACAATATTTTAGTATATCATAAAGTACACCAATTTCTTTTTAAGTGCATGATTATTTGAAATCAATGACCTGTTCTGAATATAAAATGTAAATTTTATTTCTTCGGTTAATCAGATTTTGAACAATGAATTGCGTGCAGTTAACCTTCGCCTGCTCATTCCACATGTACGATCACGCCTCAATCCCATCAACACACTGTCACAGCGATCAGCAGGGCCGAACACGACGCACTCATTTATAATTTACAGGGAATCCGGCGTATAATACACAGCATGCTCTAGTTCATCCCATTAACTTTTGTTTAATATTTATTTAGTTAATCATTTAAAACATTACGTGTATACCGAAATACATTACGGAAATCCGAAATCAAAGAAATTTTTGCGTGAATATTCTTAAATTACATTAACTGATAAAATAGTTTACGTTCTAATACTTAATAGTTTCTGCAGTATTGCTATACAAGTAGATTCTTGCTTGAAGAAAATGTGCAGGACATAGGTAGAAGTACGTTTTACACTCGGTTTTCAATTATAAAACGGTATAATATAATGACTTTTTTATCGTTCGACATGCTATGCTATGCCATGCTATACGCATTGTACAGTAAAAATCAGATATATCATACACGATGAAGTTAGTTGAAATCGAGGTTATGAGTTGTTCTTTGGTATTTCCATATTGATCCTTAATTTTTTCATACATACTTATCGTGTAATTTCAGAAGATTTTCAGCACTATATGAGTTCAATACTAAGTTCCCTGTTTGGTTAAAATATCTGTTATCCTGTAGAAAATATCATAAAATCGGTTCCAAATAACAAGAGTTTGTGAGATAAGATATATTTTTCCTGAACTTAAACTAAAATATCTATCAGTTATTCAGTTAGTAAAGACAGATATGATCTAGAGCCATGTCTATCACTGGCAACCTCAAAAAGAAGCTATTTCTATACCATATCTGTGTCATAAGGAAATACTAATTAAAGACCAAAATATTTATGAAAAGTTTCTGATAATTTCTATCCATCAATATATTTCCAGAGGTGATGGTAAATTCTTGTCGAACTCGGTATGTACTATAATTATTTTGATAGCGATCTCATATTCTCAATGTCGTCGATACACCTACGAGTCGGTTATTTCCTCCTACATACCCCATCCACTCCAGTAATGAGTGTAAACTAAAACCTATTGATTCTAAAATAAGATAGATATTTTAGATATTATTACTTGATAATGAAGTAAATTTTACCACCCACTTCCCATTTCTGTCGGCTTTAGTTTCCTTAGCTCGATAATCTTTCGATTCCTTTTTTAAAAATGTTATTACGTTATCCTTAACATAGAATTCTAGATCCAATGAGTTGAGAATGTTAATTAAAAATAAGTCAGAAGAACTGTTCCTTCTGTATTTTTCACCAGTTCTTAACCGGCATGTAACTAAATTATATTTTTATGGTGACTTTTCATGCAAAACATATCACTAATATCGTTGATTGAAGATAGAACTTTTCACTCAACGCTAATATATAAGATTCTGCAAATCTCATACAATAATAGAATCAGAAGCACCCACATTTTGGTATTTTTTACAAATACAGGTTTGATTCTTTGATTCTTTTTTCTGATATATCTGCATTGATACCTAAATCATATAATGTGATATTTTAACGTTATAACTGTAGCCTAGAGCATAATAAACATGTAAATATCGAGTGAAACTAAACGAGCTGCCTTATGGGAAATTTTATGCTGTTTCAATTTAGTTCCATATTTATTTTCCTGGCGTAAAGTAAACCGATTTCGAGATAACTGAGTAAAAATTCTTTTGGAAAGAAGGACAGCAATAAATGCACGTGACCAGTGCGTGCAACTGATCCTATTCGCGTTTAAATTTGGAAGGGGTGTAATTCAAAATAATTTTTACAAAGGTTTATACAGTCAACGCTCAATGATATGTGCCGCTTGATCTACTGACAGTTCAATTCATCACTATTTTCCTTTCCCGGCTAAGGAACAGATCCGGCATTTTACAACACAGCGTTTACAAAGACAATTGCAACAATCCTATCAAAAAAAATTCTTGGTAATTTAGTTTCCACATATAGAACATAACTATCTCTACTGTACCCGGATTTGTAAAATGTTAATTTTACTAATGGAATATTTAAATGAAATTTTTTGTTCAAATATAAATCCAATTAAATTTGCCCATTTCTAATCTCGTGTGCGCCGGTCTATCACTTGCTGAGAACCTGTCTGGCCATGGGGTATATTCCCATACCTTGGAGAGCCGTCAAAGTGGTTTTCATACCAAAAGCAGGATGCACATCGTACGATACTGCCAATTCCTACAGAGCAATCAGCCTTACATCCTTCCTGCTCAAGACATTAGAGAGGTTGGTTGAAAGGTTTGTTAAAGACGGGGCACTGACCTTAGCGCCTCTGCATCCATCGCAACACGCTTACCAGGCCGGAGAGTCAGCGGCCCTTCACCCGATCGTTTCCAGGATCGAGAAGGCGCTGCACCACAAAGAACTTGCGGCTGGTGCTTTTCTGGACATCGAGGGAGCATTTGATAATACCTCCTTCGACTCAGTCTGTGCCGCGGCTACCTATCATGGCATCGATGGCACCATCATTAGATGGTTGAGGGCCATGTTGGCAGGAAAGCAAATTATAGCTGCCAACGAGGAAACGGCAGTAAAAGTTTCAGTAAGGAAAGGCTGCCCTCAAGGAGGCGTCCTCTCCTCTCTGCTATGGAACCTCGTTCTCGATGGTCTACTCCAGGAACTCGAGAACGAGGATCTTTTTGCTCAAGGTTACGCAGATGACCTGGCAATTATCATCTCGGGAAAATTCCCAAATACGGTTAGTGGGCTCTTGCAAACGGTCTTGCAAGTCGTACAGAGATGGTGTAACGACCAGGGCCTTAGAGTTAACCCCTCTAAGGCAGAACTGGTAATTTTTACTAGGAGGCGCAGGCTAGACGATTTCGTCGAACCAGTACTCTATGACACGACTCTAACTATCTCCAGGACGGTGAAGTAGCTGGATGTTATCCTGGACTATAAGCTGACCTGGAAAGATCACATAGAGAGACAAATACAAAGGGCCACTACAACCCTCTGGGTATGTAGTAGGACTTTTGGTAAAATATGGGGGTTAAACCCCAGAATAACAATGTGGTACTACACTGTGATAGTAACCCTAGTGGCACAAATATTGGACCAACGTACAATCCATATAGGATCAATATTCATAAAATGGTCCTACATGGATTGTACGTTGGTCCAGTATTTTGTGCTACTAGGGAAGATGATCACTTATGCTTCTATTGTGTGGTGGCCTGCTGTAACCAGGCTATACATTCAACAGAAGCTAACAGAACTCCAAAAACTCGCCTATTATGGAGTCACAGGAGTAATACGCACGACTCCCGCAGCAGCTCTGGAGGTCAGTTTTCATTTTGAGCCTGATTATTTGTTAATTTGTGCTGTTTGCCGTCGCTGTGATGTTCGCTTATTTTGTTGGGGCATTTGCCGTTGTGTATGTTAAACTGAACCAGTTTTCTATAACCGAAATTACATCAGAGGAGGGCCCTCCGGAATAACCTGCGAGGTCAGCTGTTGGACGCTGCCAACGCCTGGGAGAACGGGTAAGTCCTCGCTCACTCGCAGCCTCATTTATATTACGTTTTTGTTTAGCGATAAATCGTAGAAATATTACGTAATGCATTTCATTTAGCTCTCGCTAGCTTCGAACAGTATTCATAAATCGCAAGTCATACAAGGTCTTTGAATCGTTTCTATGACGTGAGTTTGTTAATACCGGTCAAAATGACAAGAAGATCGTTCTTAATATAAATGTTGATATTAATATTAATAATAATTCTAAATAAAATGCTATAAAATCGAAGCGTGGTATTATGAATTCTAATCCACTAGTGTATTAAAGGGCCTTTAACCCACGGAAAATAGATGTATTATACCTTCCTAACATAGTGGTCGTGGACAAATATAATAATAGGAGAAAACACGCCAAATAATACAGTTTAATTTTACAAATTGCTCTTTTAATAATGGGGAAGTTGCATTATTTTTTTATAATGAAAATAGATAAAGCATCAAAAAAAATTTATAAAAATGTAAAATTGACGATTTTTTTTAATGTCAATACAGCGTTAATAAAAATAATAATTACGAATCTTTTGATTCTATCAGAATTTTATTTTTTTTTTTTTTTTTTTTTTTTAGTTTTAGAAGTACTTACTGAAATGCCGGCTATGTACGGCAAAAATCGGAAATTTTTTGCTTAAAATCTTGGTAACTCCTTAACCTTGACTAAATAGAATTAAATTTGCTAAAACCTTTTTTTATGTTTTGTTCTACGCCAAAAATGATGAGGGAACTAGAAGGGGCGGAAGTGGGGACTTTTTTATTTTCGGTAAAATTTCACCATTTTGTCACCATAATTAATAAGAAATTAACTAGAATCGATCTCAAATACAATGTCCACTTAATATCATGTATTACCTAGACGTTCCATTAATCCCGACCCTTCGAAACGAACGTTTCTAGAAAACATGGTTTTTTTTAAGATTCACATGCATTTTCTAGGAAAACGTGAAATTTCTTCCATTTTATCGAATATCTCGATAATTATCAGTTTTTTCAAAAGATTTTTAGACACCAATATTATAGAGAATTTATTCACCTATTATCCGACACGTATTTTTTCTCTGGCATAAAAGATAGAGTTATGACCGAGAGAAGGCGCGTCCTTATTCGATTAATAAATAATATTCTTTCACGCTATCACAATGCCGGCTCTAACGACTGACGCCATTGACGCCAAAAAACCGTTTGCAGTCACGTGGTTGTATTTACACGGCGCAATCCAAATATTTATTTTACGGAAAATAAATTATATTTTAAATTTCTTTTGTTATAATCGTTCTCTGCGTAATGTAAATTACGACAAATCACTTTTGTAAGCATTTTAAAATTTCACGCATCTTCCACGTTGTGTTTAAATAAATAGTTTTGAATAAATAAATAAAATAAATTGAAAAAAAAATTATATACGAATGCCCCTCGAACGATGACAAATAGCTCATAATTTTAACATAATTTCTGAAAGCACGATGCTTGGTAATATCCCGACGCCGTAGGCGGAGTGATATTACCTAAAATTATTTGGTATTATCAACGTCCTTGGGAAATTATAGCTGATAAGCTGCAAATCTTTTAAATTAGAACTTAACAAAACTAAATATTTTGTTATAAAACATTATTATTGACCAATTTAATAATTTCCGGATTACTCATGAAGCGACGACATACACAGAAGTGTTATAAGTAGGATGCTGAAAACAAATTAACAGTGACAATTATGAAAGCACGACTGCGACGACAAAAAGCAAAGGAATAGAAGAAAAACAATCGCTTCAGGCTCCTAAAACAATTGAAGCGACGGTGTTTGATGGAAACAATGCCCTTCTGATACTCTGACATATCAAAAATGAGTTTTTTTTCTCCTAAAGAAACTTCAAAGCCACTAGGAAAATACATTAAAGCTCCGCCATGGCACTCGTCGGAAACATTATTCATTTATTTTGAATGACCGCAACATTATTGAAGTTTCATGTATAACTGATGGATACATTAACGACTGAATTAATCGAGTTTTTTCAGTGGACATTGTAATCGCCAACACAAAAATGATGTTATAATTAGTCGGAAACAAAATATCCCCGAAAGGAAATACATTAGCGATTTCATGTATAGAATATTTTATAAAAGAATTTTGATGTTTTGTGTGCGGTTTTTGCCTAACGGGTAAAATTGTTTTGTCGGAAAAAAGTGAATGTAACGAAATGGGGTTTATATAGGTACACATTTAGTTTTTTTATCTGAAAGAGGACTTTTCACTTCGAAATGTAACAGGTGGGGCTGAAAATACCAAACATAATAATTATATTTCTTTAATTTTACTCAGTTTATTACTGACATTAAAGGAAAACTATAGAAAATCAGTTTTAAGATGTCAAATTCTTAACATTCATAATAATTATTCCTTACGTCTCATTGATACACTATAAAGTTTCTCTTTCAGTAACTTGCAAATGAGGTTTAGGTAGAATTTTGACGCCACATATTCAGTAAGAACAAAAAAATAAGGCAGATAATAGAATGAACATGTAATGAAACAGTACCAATAATGTACCACACTGGTGACGCTACAATCTGAACATGTCTTATAGCGGAGCGGATCTGGTTTTGAAATGAAACCAACTTTTTTTAATTTTTTTTTTTTGACAGTTCGGTTACACGCGTTCTCTTTTATCATGTTATCAAGTTAGTTCAGCTTAATCACACGAGGTGGGGCAGGAATTCGCATTTAAAATTCGCAAAAACAGGTTTTTTCACGATAACTAACTTTGTTGTTATTAGAGAATATTATTTAGGTATTAAGCAAATAATAATAATAATAATATTTATTTTCCTCTTAGACAAATACATATTTGTATAGGATTAGTCAAGGTAGTGCTTACAAACTAACTTATGCTAATTCTGACAATTGTCATAAAATTCTTCTAATGTATAGTAACACTTATTTATCAAGCATTTGTTCAACTTAATTTTGAATGATCTCAAATGTCTAACCTCTATTATTGCAGAAGGTAGTTTATTAAAAATATTTGGACCTAAATAAGCGGGTGAATCCTTAGACACTTTATATTTACAAAAGGGAATATAAAAATTATTATTTTGTCTAGTCCCAATTTTGTGGATATCTTTGGTTAACATAAAGTTGGATTTATGTTTAAAAACTTATACACACAATTCGTAAATAAAAACACATACAAGGGTTAAAATTTTAAAATCTTTAAATAATCCTCTACATGATTCTAGACTGGAAACATTTGCAATGCACCTTAAAATTCGTTTTTGAACGATAAAAACATCTGAGAATAAAGTGGAACTACCCCAAATACATATCCCATATCTTAATCTAGATCCTACCTATGCGTTGTATATATTTATTAACTGTTCTCGTGTTAGAATTGATCTAATATTTCTGAACAAATAACAAACTGTATTTAATTTTGATATTAAGTTGCCACAGTGAGCCTTCCAGTTTAGACATTCATCCACTGTGATTCCTAAAAACTTATTTTGCTCCTCACTTTTTCATGTGACACCATTTACTTTAATATCTAATTTGGAATATTCTTTTTGCCTGTTATGAAACCTTATAACAGTTGTCTTATCACTGTTCAAAAATAGTGAATTATTACCATACCAATTACATAAGGTATCCATCGCATTATTACATTCGTATGTCAATAAATCGTCCGACATATCGGACACCAACAAGGATTTGTCATCAGCATATAGCACTGAAAATGCGTTTGGTGTCCAGTTCTCAAGGTCATTCGTGTATAATATAAATAGTATTGGCCCCAATACAGACCCTTGAGGAACACCAGTATTCACTGGTCTGTACTCAGAATTAATTTTAGAGGTGGCTTTGGTATTAGTGTATGTCAGACTGACATATTGCTTTCTATTTTTCAAAAAAGAGGCTACCCAGTCATATGCCACACCTCGTATACCGTATAAGTATAATTTGTGCAATAACCTGTCATGCTCGACGCAGTCGAATGCCCTTCTGAGATCACAAAAGATCACAACTTACACACTTCTTTATTTATTACGAAATTACCTACTTTCTGTATATTGTTGCCCTAATCTGGGCACGCAAATATACTAGTTAAATACTTTAAAACACTCATTATTGGAGAACCAGTCAAAACAACTACTCTCCTAGCTAATACTGACAGTATTGAATTACATGATATGATTCCTAGCATTTTAAAGAAAAAAGGAATCATATCATGTAATTCAATACTTCGTCAGTATTAGCTAGAAAAGTAGTTGTTTTGACTGGTTCTCCAATAATGATTGTTTTAAAGTATTTACCTAACTAGTATATTTGCGTGCCCAGATTAGGGCAACACTATACAGAAAGTAGGTAATTTCGTAATAAATAAAAAGTGTGTAAGTTGTGATTTGCTTAATAGGTATAAATATTAAACTTATTATAAATAATATTCTCTAATCATGATAAAAGCAAATAAATAAAAAATAATTTGTTGTTATTGACTTGACAAAAAAAAAAGTTAAATTAAAAATTGAAGACCTATCGGAAGCGCATAATCTGGTAAAAATCGGACAATAAAGTTATCGTCTGATTTGAAAAATTTTTTTTTTTAAAAATACACGTTTTTTGCCGTAACACTAATATGCAAAAAAGTAATTTCTTAATTTTTTCAGGAAAAAAAGTAGTTAGGGGACTGAGATTTTTTTGAGGTAGGTGAAATGGATAAGAATTGATGAAGCCAGAGGATGGGGGTGGTGGGCCAATTAGTGGAGGAGGAGGTAGGGAGAGGAAAATTATTCAACCCCCCCCGAACTTTTTTCGTGCGATTTAGAAAAACTAAAATGGAATTTGTTCGCTGTTATCTCTAGTATTTGACTGACTATTTTTAAAAAAATTTTTCAAATAAACAAATTTGTGGGAGGGGAAAAATTTTTGCATTTTTTTTAAATACTTCTTTTTACGGAAGAAAGGGTTTAGAGGAGACATTTTTCACAGGTAAGTGAAGATTTTTTTTATCTTTATTTAAAAAAAAAATATCGCAATCCAAGCAATAGGTAGGGAGGGAGGGGGCATCATGCATTTGCGGGAATAAAGGATTAAGGAAAAGGGATGGGGACTTCGGACCTTGATATTCGGCAATATAAATCTTTTTTCCATCTTAATATTTTATTAATTTACCTTTACCAAATATTAAACTTATTTTAAATAATTATTTAACGCCGTCACGAGTTTTCGCGGCCAATTTCTCTAGTTTTAGGTGTCTATTGGATATATAAAACAATTATTTTTCCATTGAACTCACAAACAGCACAAGGGATTACTCTCAAATATTTATCGTGTTATCACTATATATTTGTTAATAAAATGTGTAAATATGTAGGTTAAATTTTAATAAGTGTAGAAATCATTACTTTTTTTCTAAGGCTATGTCGAAAATTTGCATTTTCAAATGTAACATGCGGAAAACTTTTTTATCTTTCTAAATAGATACCAAGTATATCGAGGGCATATGAAGATAAGGTAAGATTGGCGTAACTTCTTTATTTGAAACTTTTCTTTCTAGCGTTAGCAGTTTTCGAGAAAATTGCAAATCAGTGATTGTTGGCCCGGTACTGTAATTAATTGCTATTAGACTTCCACGTTCTTTATGATCTCTTTATAATTAAATAAGTTTTGCTTATATTCTCTCTTCAATCTCTAAAAGTGTCACCCTTTCACGGTTTGTAAATTAAAAACTTAAAAAACTAGAGTAAAACTCATGCTTTGTTTAACTTTATATAATTGTTGCACATTCTTTAGAATAGGTACTCTTCTCAGTTGTTTGGAAATGCTAATTTTTGAACATTTTAATTCTTATATTGACGACTTATTTGATAAAACATTTGTCAGTATAAAAAAAAGTAAAAAGGGGGCAAGTACATCTATAATTACCTGATTGTGTTTCAAACTTGCGATCCTTGGATTTCAACCTATAATTCTACTTATTACACCACCATACCCTATTTCCGAAAGCGATAATATTGCTAATGTAATGTCACTATTTGAAAATCATGTCTACGTTTTAATACTATATTGTTTTGAAATACATATTAGTTAAATATAAAAATAAATGATAGAAAATAGCATTTAAAAAATATTCTATTCAATTACAAATCTAAAAAAATCAGAAAACATTTTTTAAAATTTTAAATGATTAATAACTTTTTATTTATCGATCGATTTTGTTAAAAAACAAATTATGTTTGTTTTAAGTATTTTTAATGTTATAATGCCAACTTAGTTGTTAAGTACTCGTCCGAATCTAAGGTTTGTGCAATGTGTACACTATAGTAATAGCGCAACTTATTTGTAAACTACCGTTTCGGCACTTTAATATTTGATAAAGGGTATATTGACAAAATATTAGGATGGAAAAAAGATTTATATCGCCGAATATCAAGGTCCGAAGTCCCTATCCCTTTATTTCAGCAAACGCATTATGCCCCCCCCCCCTCCCTTCCTATTGCTTGGATTGCGATATTTTTTTTAAATAAAGATAAAAAGATCCTTACTTACCTGTAAAAAAGTTTCTCCTCTGAACCCTTTCCTGCATAAAAAAATCGCATTTGAAAAAAAATGCAAAAAGATTTTCCCCTCCCACATATTTGTTTATTTGAAAAAAATTTAAAAAACTAGTCAGTCAAATACTAGAGAAAACAGCGAACAAATTCCATTTTGGTTTTTCAAAATCGCACGACAGGGAAAAAAGTTCGGTGGGGGTTGAATAATTTTAATAAAAAAGTTGATTTCAAAGCTCTTCTTTTTCTCGCCAAATCCGCTCCAGTATAAGAGTATTTGATGTAGAGTTTAAGTTTTAAGTTTATTACTCAAATTACATTCTAATTGGTTTTTGTGTACGATTTTTAAGTAAATAAATATATTTCCAGTGTTTTTCACTCAATAATATTTCCTTCAATTAATGAATGGAAATACTGTAATCGTGATTTCTTAGAATTTTCACGTTTCAAATTATGTAGATAATGCAAATTAAGGTCTTTCAATTGTATCAGTATATTGTCTGTTTCTCAGTGCCATATCTAAAAATGCATTTAATGGAGACATATATTTGGCAGATAGATCTCACTATTTCCATAGAACACACCTGAATACTTTTGGTGAAAAATATGCAGAGCGGGCATTCTTAAAGAAATAATTAATAAGAAAAATATGACGGCGGACACTAATATTTCGCATGTGGTTAATACAACTATCGATTAAGATATTTGCTATTTAACATATAGTTAACACAATCACCAATGAAGAAACCCACTTAGTACAAAATGTACAGGGTGGCTACCCTATAAAAATAATTAACTAAGAACCGACGAGGAAAAGCAACATTTGGAATATAGTTGACACTAGCAAGGAAACCTGAAATTCCTTTGGTGTAAACAATATTCAGAATGGTCACCCAAAAAATAAATAATTATTAAATAGAAGATGCCAAGTACACAAGGAAGTATTATTGTGTAAACACTTTTAAAGATTTTCTATTTCTAGTAGTTCCATGTAACACCACTGCATATGACTAATGTTATATTGAATTAACAAATAATAACGCAAAACAAGTTAATGGATCTATAGAAAATAAATATTTCACTTTATTGAATAAACCGATAATTGGTAAATAAAAAGTAAACAATAGAAAGCACCGACAAAAGTGTAATAAAAATATATTTTTGTGAATGTTTTCTTCGCTAAATGAATAACATTTGTAAAACACCATTTTATAAGCCAAAACTTAAACAGATAAAACTCAAATACTTTTTAAGCTTAGGCTTATAAAACTGAATTTTAAAAGTGTTATTGGAGTTCATCGAATTTTACTATATGGGGAAAACATATTTTTTAATTCAAAGCCTAAGTCTTTTCGAAAAATTGCGAAAAATACTTATTTTGTGTCACCCATTAGATTCCCAAGTTTTTAATTAAAAGTTAAAACACTCTGTATGTGTATATAATTATTTTATTTTTGTATGTATCATTTGTATTTAAAGTCAGCATCTTAAAATTAAAAGTATCTAATATTTTATTCCGTATACATTTCAGATTGTACTAAATTTGTATTTTATATGAAATTTTTATTTTATCTCCCGGTATACTACATTACCCATAACGAGTAATTCAGGAAAATCCTAAAACCATTTATGAGATGTACAATGGATTCATACAAATACAGGAGCGCAAAAATTGAAAAAAAAAACTCACAAATAATTTAAATATATTTACTTATACGCCACTGGTATACGGTCAACTGTCTTCAAATAAAACCGCATAGAAGTTCACAGAGATAACTGATCGACTGGTATTATTAATATTTTTAGACGAAAAACTCAAAAGTTTTATGGGACCTGAAGAATGTCCTAGACCTTTTTGTGCTACACTCAAACAGTAGAAAGAGATATCAAGCTTCTGACGGAAGCTTCTTTATCAGTGCGTGGCCAAATAAGACATGGAGATTACATTCGCTCCTCTATCACAGAGTAAAATACCAAAATTTATAAACTATACTTTTATTATACAGTGTGTCCCCGGATTAAGTTTGCAATAGGTGTAATATATAAAAAGAAAAATAGTACGGCTTTCATTTTCTGCAGTCTGGGTCTGCTTGACGTAAAATAGATTTTTACCAAATTTCAGTTAAAATGGGATCTAACTCGCCGAGTTAATCTAAGAAGAAAATAAGATAAAATAAATCATTGTAGGTAAACTGGTCTTTCTGTTCATTTTACTGAAAAATTCTATTTTGCATCGAAAGTTAAAGCCATATACTTCAGTAAAATAAAATAAAATTTGGACCAAACCCGGAACAAATTTGTAACAAGCGAATTTCTTCGGGATTGTATTCTATGGCCATCCAGAAGTCTCTGACTGAAAATCCCAAAAAATCCGCCGTGCAGAAATAAAGAAAAACTGTTGAAATTAGGCACTTTTTTCCTTTAATCGGTAATAGCCCACACGGATGACACTTTAGGGAAAAAAGTAAAGGGGCAAAATTTTGAGAGAAAAAGCTAAGCTTCAATATGGTATAAATCGGTTAAATATTAACAAAATTATGATTGTCAAAATGACAGATTATTTTCAAAAAAGGGTATTTCTTGTATTTTAACGCCGTAAGAATGTAACAATAGTCAACAAAAACTTTTGTTGGTAATACTAATTAAACATGGTTTAGTTAAATATGAAATAAAATACACCGGTTAGTTTATTTGACGATATTTCGTTTCGAAAAACAACAAAATCATCTCTTTTTTTCTTATTTTGATAAAAAACTTACACCAAGTCCAACTTTACCTGAAAGTACTAAACAATTTGTAATAGACGGGGGGGTTTAAATTGTATTATTATTTTCGATGGCTATTCTAATGAAAGCACTTTCGTTAAATTTACAGAATATCAAAGAAGAGTAAAAATGCATTTCAGAAGGAAATTAACATTGACCCACAAAAAAGTAATAGAGATAACTCAAAATGAATTTTTGGCATCAGTGTCAAATAAAGATCAGTTAATTAAACTTCTAACATCAAATTCCAGTCAAAATAATATCACAGTCAAATGTGCGGATGCAGATGCTGATTATTTAATCGTAAAAGCTGCTATTGATTGCTCAACTGATATCTGTAACCAAATTGTAGTTGTTGGTCAAGATAACAGACTTTTTTTTTAACTATTTAACGTCGGCCTATTTCCGCTACCAGGGCCTATCACCGACGCCAGGAGACGAGCTACCCCCAACCTGGAAATTTTGCCGAACCTATTTTCTTAAGAAGAGTAGGAATCTTTTACTTGACTAACATTTAATAGACAAGGGACCGCCTGCTTTACATCCCCTCCGAAGGATGGTATATCCACTACGTAATCCTCGTCTAAAATTACGTAACTTCCGCGTATACACTGATATACAAGCCGCTAGAAGGTCAGACGAGAACGCTGTATTTCCCAAGATGGGACCCCATCCAAGTACTAACCGCGCTCGACGTTGCTTCAACGGAATATCGACTGATATTCACATTGAAGTCGCCTCTACGCTCGCCCCTAAAGATACAGACTTAATAACGTTACTCATTGAGCATTGCAAAACGAAAAATGTATACATGATGAGACCCGGTGATTGAGGTAAATTTGATAAAATAACGAATAACTGCAAGTTACGTTCAGAATTAAGTGAAAATGTAGTAAAAATATTCTCTTTGCACATGCCATATTCGGATGCGATACCACCTCTGCATTCTATAAAAATGGCAAAAAACAGTATTTACAGTTTTAGGAAACAATAGGGAACGAAGTATATTGCAGACAGTCTTGAAAATGTAAAAAAGATAACCTTAAATGCAGTACCAGCTGTGTAAATTGCATTGGACAGGGCTGTGACAAAGCGTCAGAGGTGTTACTTTCTGAAAATGAGGCTAGTTTTTAGTAAAAGCTCGCATTTGAGAGTTTTTTATGCTTATTAAATTTATTCATGCTTTTTAGAGTTTATAATTTATTTTTTCACTATTTATGAGTTCTGTTATTGTGTTTGTTGTTACGTTCTTTTGTTTTTAGAATTGATTTTATTTTACGAATGTATTACTTTAATTAATTAGTATTACCAGTAATAATTGTTGTTGCCTTTTGTTGCATTTTATGGTATTCAAATACAAGAAGTATTCTTTTTATATACAAATCTGTCATTTTGACAACCGTAACTTTGCTAATATATAACCGATTACAAAAAACTTTATATCATATTAATTATACGCCTCTTGCCACTTTACTTTTTTCCTAAAGTGTCATCCATGCGGGTAATTATCGATTATAAGAAAAAAGTGCCTAATTTCAACATGGTGTCGCATTTTTTTTTTTTTCAGCACGGCGATTTTATGGGATTTTCATTTAGAGACTCCTGGATAGCCATAGAAGAAATCAGCTTGTTACAAATTTGTTCCGGATCAACTTTTAATTTTACTGTACTAATATGTCATATGCCATATACCATATATATGTATATATTTTTCGGTGTGTCAATCTAATTTCAGAATGCATATTTCTCGAACAAGATCACCCTGTTTGAAAAAACATCTGTTTAAAATCTATACCAAAATATACCCGACTGAAGACCAAAAATCGACGTGTCCGAGGTTTTGTTCGATAACTTTGTACCAAAGAAAATGAATTTGTTTCATACTGTCGAATGTGTCTATAATACTTACTTAGGCGGCGATCTTCCCCAACTAATAACGCATTTAAGATGTGGCTTACCTAAAATAAAAGAAATAAATATATTAATAATTGCTAATATATTAATAATTATTTATCATAAAAAATTATAATATTTTTTCTATGCTAAAGAACACTTAGCACCTCCACTTCTCTGCTTTTTATTATATACAGTATTTTGTTAAACAAGGTACGTAGTTGAGCAATATTGAGCACATTAAAATTAAAACTTAAAAAGAGGTACATATTTAAGACGATATTTAATAAAAAAAAAACAGATTTAAATGTGTCTGTTTATCACCCATTCAACAGTAGACTCTGAAACTCTATGAAATAAGTTAAAGAAATTACGAGGTGTATAGAATATAAGCAGCAACTAAAAACAAAGACGTGACGAGTATAAATATGTAATAAAATAAATTTGTTATCAGAGTCAAATTGAGGGTCAGAATAGATGAATTGCTACAGCAATTTTATTGTCTTAATTTGTTGTAGGTATAATAACAAGTGCTATGAGCAATTTTGTACTAAATCCGTCGATTGTTTCTTGTAAAATTTTAACAATTTATTTTTTGAATTCTGATATTTTCTGCTATTTTCCCTATTATCTCCAGTGCTAGTAATCGCATGGCAAAATATTCGCAATCAAATTTCGAATAAGACTAGGCACATAAAAAAACTTTATGATAATTAATAATTAATTAATTGATTATTTTGTAAAAAAAACTAAAAATCATAAAAAAATTGTCTTTTTTGACAGTTTTAGAAATGTAACCTAATAATGCATCAATTTTAATGAAAGTTGGTGAAACTACTACCTAAGGAATACAAATACAGTTTTTATCATAAATTTTGTATATAGTTAAATGTCATGCTCTAATAATTTTTTTTTATTTATTTATTTTCGTTACAATATCCTACAGAACAGGTTCCATTTACAGGATAAGGGCGATTACAATCGTTATACAGTTAAGCACGTTTTTACAATACAAAATATACACAAATTGTACGCAATTGTACAGGATAAGGGCGATTACAATAGTTATACATTACAATAGTTACACAGTTAAACACATTTTTACAATACAAAATATACACAAACTGTACGCACTACCCAACAAGCAAAATTTAAATGTTATACTATTTTTTTGTATCATTGCAATTTTGTAACTGTGATAAACCAGCAATAAAACAAACTTCTGTAGAAATATCAATTATAAACAAATTTGTTTATTGGGTAATTATGCCACATTTTACGTATAAAAAAAAGAAAAGAAAAACCAACATGTACTCCGGCTACTCAAAAGTACAAGTGAGTGAGTAATCCTCTTACAAAGAGGTTTGAAGTCGTAAACCAGACGATTGTAATAAACAGGAAATATTATAAAAATATTTTGAATATTTTGGGAGCATTTATAATGGGACAGTTTATATAACTTGTCATATACAAAAATATTATAAATAATAGATCAATATATAACGCACCACATATGACATATATAACATATTTTTTACAGTTTCTTAATACGACCACTGCTGGTTTGAAAAATATCTAATTGATTATCTACTTGATTATAATTATTAAACATTTGAAAAAAGGGAGCTTGAGTGAGTATATTAGTTCTTGGAATTGGTAGGGAAAAAGTTTGAGTTTGTCGTGATGAGATGCGAGGTACGTGATAATAAATGCTGTTTGTGAGGTCTTCAGATTTGATTACGTTGTGAATAAATTTATATAGAAATATGATAGAGTGAATATTTCTTCTTTTTGTGAGACTATCATCGTTAAATATTGCCAAGAGATCAGCTTGGGGATATCCTCGGTGTGGGTATATACCATATGTTTGAAAATGCAAGTTTTTTAAGAAACGACGTTGTACGTTTTCTAGGATAGAAATATGCGTATTATAAATGGGGTTCCATATAATAGATGCGTATTCCAGCTTTGACCGTACTAAGGAGTAGTATAATAATTCACATGTGTGAATGTTGTTGAAAAATCATGTTCCGCAAAACAAATCCTAACACTTTAAAAGATGATGCAACCGTCGTTTACGTGAGGAATGAATGTTAGCTTTGAATCGAAAATTACTCCAAGATCTTTAATAACACCGGGTCTATTAAGAGATACATCGTCAATCTTATAATCATGTTTGAATATAATGTTCTTACGGGAGTAAGACATGACATTGCTTTACACCAGTTACTAATTTCGTTCAGATTATTTTGCAACATTGCACAGTCGGCAGCGGAGTTTATTTGGCAGAAGATCTTAACATCGTCAGCGTACAAGAGATATTTAATATTTAGCTTGCTTGAAATATCATTAATGAAAATAACGAAAAATAATGGACCAAGAATGGAGCCCTGGGGTACGCCTGAAGTCTGCAAAAAATGATCGGATTTATGGCCCCTAACTTGAAGATATTGCCACCTATTTGACAGATAGGAGTCAATAATATTTAAGAGATCGGCAGAGGCATGGTTTCTAATTTACATTTTAAAAAGGCATGATCCAGCATGTCGAAGGTCTTGGAGAAATCGGTTTAGATTACATCCACTTGCCCTCCGCTATCCAGGACCTCGGTGATGAATTGCGTTTTGACCACCAGATTTAAAACCGTTGATCTCCCTGTGATAAATCCGTGCTGTTCCGGTATGAGGATAATGAAATTAGGAACCATGTTCATTGACAAATTGCAATAATGCAAATTAAACTAAAGTTTAACTTGAAGATTCACTTAGAGGTTTAAATTGTAGATGTTAGTGTTTTGCAAAATACCATTCTATAAGCGTTTTTCAAGATCGTCAGTGTTATTGTTATAGAACCTCTCAGAATCGACCTAAGTCGAAGAATAAATAAAAACTTCGACTTAAGAAAAAAATTATCAAAAGACAATTAATTCAGAGCATAACATAATTTAAGGCATCAGCGCCGGCTACTGACACAAAAGGACTCATACACGAGTAGTTAAGTAAGGCCGATTCTAACCCACTTCAAGGTCAAGCTGGAGCTGTGACGTCAGCACGCCCGCAGCCCCGCGGGTGGCGCGCAGGTGATAGATGATAGATCCTATGATCTAGGTTCTAGTGTGAGGTGAGATAATGCTAGATGATAGATCCTATTATCTAGGTTGTAGTGTGAGGTGGGATCTTCTTAGATGATAGGTGATAGGACCTAATGGGAGGGGGGAGATGGGAGATCCAATCCCTGAGCTTAGATAAGAGATTATATCTAAAAGGACGTGGCTGAGAGTATACAGGGTGTGTCTAAAATAAGATGGCTGCCGTTTATTGACTAATAGTATTGTATGTTTACGTTAGTGGGCGTTAAGAAAATGGCTGCTGGCGTCCATCATTGAGATTAAATAGACAAGTCTTATATATGGAATAATTATTCATCTACTTCAATACGTAAATTTTATATTTGATTGTTAAAACTGTGACCAAATGCAGAGACGTTATCGGATTCCAGGAAATTGTTAATGTAAATAAATGCGACTGTCTACGGCTATATATGTATATTTAAAACGTGATTAATTGTCTTTAAATAACAGCATCCGGCGGTTATAATACAATGACTAATAAGTCACGTGATCCATTATAAGGAGCGTCTCAGGGTTTGGAGAGAAATAATGTAAACAATGAAATCATCATATTTTTTCCCATATTTTTCTGCTTACACGATACGAAAAGTGGGGGTGGAATACAGCATAAAAGTAAAGACCTGAGATCGCTGCATTCATTCACAATCTTAAAGTCGATATATATACAAGCAGCAGCAGCAATGTCTTTCGCAAAAATTAATGTTGAAGCTCATGTCACGCCGTTCATGAAAATCTATGAGCTGGAAGTCGATAGAAAATATAAAGTGCTAGATATATATAAAGCACTTTCACCGTATGGTATCCAGGTCCAAGTAATCCTCGAAAATTGTAAAGTGAGTCTACCAGCCAGATACTCACGCATTATTTCTGATGATGATATGGTAACGCTACAACAAACCATTATACTAAAAGAAGTGTACTTAGTATATAGAGGGCTAGCAGGCACGACCACTAACATCGAATTCATCGAGTCCTAAAGATGGATCCCGAAACATATAAGAAGAGGTTACAGCAATTTATGAACAATTTAAAATTACTCAGAGAAGACGTTAAGTACGTTGAAGTTTTACGTACATTTCAACATGTCAGTATCCAGCCGAAGAAGTCCAAGAACAGTTCAGTTCAGCGAGGACGTTAAAATTCATCACATTTACCATTGGAGCTATGCCCATAGAACTGCTAGATGTGGTAACTGGATGCAAGACGCCCGCGATCGAGATCGTTTTCAAATTAAAATATTACGATACGCTCAAATAATTAATCCAGTACTTGAACATAAATATTCTGTTATTATATCACAAAACATGTAACCTCTTTCTTATATGTATTAATAAATTAATTTAAAAAATGGTTGACTATTATTACCCATTTCCTAATTAAATGAAGAATTCAGATTTTTTTTTCAAGTTTATTGTAACGAAAATGTTCATGCTACATTTTATGTCTTTTTTAATGTCGAATTTAAATATGCAATCAAAAAAATTAAATCTTAAAAAATTAAGCCAGCCCAGGCAAAAAATGAAAAAATTCATATTTTTCAAGTTTATTGTAACGAAAATGTTCATGCTACATTTTATGTGTTTTTTAATGCTGAATTCAAATATGCAATCAAAAAAATTAAATCTTAAAAAATAAAGCCACCCCAGGCGAAAAATAAAAAAATAATTTAATTTTTATAATATATTTTATTTATCTGAACGCATAATACAGTAATAAAGCTTATATATGTACATGGAATACATAACCTATAAAAATAATAGCAATAATAATAATAATAATAATAATAATAATAATAATAATAATAATAATAATAATAATAAATATAAGTGCATAAAAATTAAACAATGCTACTTTTTTCAATCCAACTGTTATGGGAACTGTCAAATCCAAGCCATTTAACGAAAACCTTATTTCCTTTCTTCCTTAAAACTTTCTCAACGAGATACATGTCTGAATGTTTAACCTTCTGCAGTTCTTCAGTATAGAAGCATCCTTCTATTGGCTGTTTCTGTGCATCAGTCAGTAAGTATGTTATGGGGCTGGTATAATGAATTTTTGAAATAGTAAATATTTCATTAGACCAATTAGGAGTATAACCTTTATCGAACACGCCTCTGTACTTGCTTATTCTCACATGATCGTTAATTTTAAATTTAGGTAATTGCGTGTATGTAATTGTAGGATAATTGTAAACGGATTTCAAGAGTATTTTTTCATTCTTTTTATTTACATCTACAGGTTTCATGTCGATGGTACGATGCCTAGTATTATTATATTTCTTAATAATATCAGCAAGTAAATTATACCACCGAAAAGAACCATTTATACTAAATTCTTTATACATCATAGATTTTATAGTCCTATTTACGCGTTCGACTACTGAACATTTTTTAGTGCTATACGAAGAATAATGATTAATTTTATATTTTTTCATTAATTTTTGAAAATTAATATTATAAAATTCAGTTCCATTATCAGTCTGTAAATTGACGGGGATTCGTTTATCTGCAACTAATATTTTTTCCATAGCTCGAGTAACATTTACGCCAGATTTAGATTTAACTGGTTCAGCCCATACGTACTTTGAAAAAACATCAATTACAATGAGAATATATTTATAATTTTTATTGTAATTAGCATATGGAATCATTTCGACTAAGTCAGCCTGAAGCAATTCATTTAAACCTCTAACTACGACTTTTCGTCTCTTAAAGTTAATTCTAGCCGGCTTATGTATTTCATTAACAATATCTCTTTTTATAGCAGACATGTTTACAGTTCAACAATAATTTACGTACTGTTAAATTAATCCAGCGGTTCGATTATTTTACTTTCTAATAGTTCCTCTAAAATTCTATTTATTTCATTCGTATGACTTGAATTGCCTGCCTCCTGTGAAGCTATCAAAAGCCTAAGACGATCCACGAGTTCATTAGGATCGTCCCAATATACGTAATCAATAGCATTATCGGTGACTTGCATCATTAATTCGCCGCCTTTTACTTTACCAGGAGCACGTTGCCGAGGTTCGCGAGCGTAAAGCATCGGTTTAATAATATGCAGGTACTTCCAGCTCTTACTACCGGACTTTTGCTTTTCAGAATCATAATTTCTCTTATGTGCGCTAGTCCTTTTTACAATATCAATGTACTGTTTCTTATCATCATAGTTATAGTGATGCGAACGTTTTTTAAATAGTAATTCATAAAGACCGCGAGTGCCCTGATACTCTTTATTATTTATTATTAAATTGTCACCGTCAAACTGAATGGCAGAATTTCCAATATAATATTTATCTTCTTCGGGATTATATCGTACACCATATCGAAAATCATGTGTATTTTCAGTATCATGCATCATCTCAGATATATACGTTTTAGGCAGATCGCTAAATTTCTCAAGATACTTCTCATCTGACTGGTCGCCTTCTTCAGAGTCGACAATCGAGGGTGACGGTGTAATATTAATATTTTTTTCATCCTCTGAGGGTTCAGACTTTTTCTTAATGTTTAAATTCTCGTCCGTCTCAAGCTTGATATGTTTAGCTATTGAATGTAAAGGTGCGATGATTGGGGCAAAAGACTTTTCGATTTGCAGATCGTGCATTTTGAGTGCCTCTAATTTGCGCTTTACGGCTTTCCGAGCTTCGATAATTTTATTAGTAATGTCCATGTCGACAGGTGCGTCAGATAACATGTGTAATTATCAACTGATTGAGATAGTAAAATCACAGGTATATATACTCGTCAAACCCCTTTCTGTATCGGCCATGTTTAATATCGCTATCTTTATCTATCACTAGGAATCCGTATTTATCTTTCCAGCATAACGAGCACATATGTTTGAAATCCTCAAAGCTCATATCGGTATTAACGTGATCGGAATATACATGTCTAAGATTCATGTCATCCTGCTTGAATAATATCAGTAAATTTGCACTGTCTCTTATCAGATGTTTTGGAATGCGGGTATAGGTCTGACAGAGATAGAAGCTGTCTATCTGTTTATGCCGTCCCATGCTAAAGTAGTCACGCATCACACTTTGATTGTCGCAAGCTACGTCATCAAATATAAAAATGGAATTAATTTTAGCTTGCGCAGGCGTCATTATTACATCGCTGTCCTTGAATTCATGATATCCCACGATCGAGCCGAGTACTTTTCTAAGATATTCATATTTAGGCTGGTAGAGAGATTTCGAGTAGACGTAAACATTCTTGAAACGCAAGCCGTGTGGATGAGTCAGCAGGCTTATCACGATGTTTGTTTTCCCGCAATTTGAAGGTCCGCATATGATACACCTGATGCTGTCGGGTAACAGAGGACCATGTCTACTATCTTTTTTCACATGACTATCGAAATCGAGATTATCGATTTTCAGACTGTTACCTGTCTTGATGAAACGCATGATTGACATTGAGGTATTTCCACCAGGAGTTTAAGTATAAATAGCTTTCGATCACCTGTAACACCTCAGTCTACTATTACATGCGATAGAGGTAACATGGCTGTAAACACTCTCATAAATAAATTACCTTTCGAAGCCCATATCCCTGGCTATCGTTTCTGCGGCCCGGGTACTAAATTAGAAAAAAGACTGGCGCGAGGAGATCGCGGAATTAATGGTCTAGATGAGGCGTGTCGTGACCACGACATACAATATTCTAAAGTCAATGATGTGAAAGGACGGCATATTGCCGATAAAGAATTGGCAAAACGTGCTCTGAAGCGTGTATTTGCTAGGGATTCGTCCATCGGAGAAAGAGCGGCAGCAGCCGGTGTAGCAGGCATCATGAGTGCTAAAGTTAAATTAGGCTTGGGATGTAAAAAAAGAAAATGTGGTGGTACGATGACGTTTAAAAAAATATCCAATAAAATTCGTAAACTAGTACGTGGAGCTCCCTCTGTCGGAGATGCTATTAAAAAGGCCTCTCGTGCAGTACAGCGTATTAAAAAAGATAAAAAAAAAATATCACCGATGGCTGCTCGCGTTATTCCTATACCGCTAATACCAATATTTGCCGGACTTAGTGCTCTGGGAGCGCTAGCCGGCGGATCTGCAGGTATAGCGAAAGCTGTAAGAGATTCTCAGGCGGCAGCCTCCCAGCTTAAAGAATCTAAACGTCACAATCAGGCTATGGAGAGTATCGCCCTCGGTAAGGGACTCTATCTTCGTCCCTATCGAACAGGACTTGGACTATACACGAATAAAAACACCAACAGCAAGTGACTAGTAAAATTACCAAATCGAGCGCTCACCGACGTGGATCTGAAAAAATATGTTAAGATGTTAAATATACCTAATTTTCGAGGAATATTTATGCGAGACCGACTACCTAAACGCGTACATAAAATTGAGACGGGCATTGTGAACTTGGATAGTGATAGCGGTAATGGTACTCATTGGACTGCATACTTTAAGAACGGTTCGAAAGCCGTTTATTATGATAGTTTTGGTAATTTACAGCCTCCTCTCGAATTAATAAAATATTTAAATTGTTCTATTGAATACAATCACAAGCAGTATCAGTCTTATGACACAGTAAATTGTGGACATCTGTGTTTACAATTTCTATATAATGCGTCATGCTTTTAAGTCACGTTCATTCTCAGAGCTAACCTTGAAGCCGCAACATGTCTTGTACGTTTACATTATCCGGCAAATCATCTAATTTAACCGCGCACTTTTCCCCACCCATAGACCTTGAAGACGGCGCTGAATATTCGCTTGCTTTAATAAATTTCGAGGCGTATAACTCCATACCGAACATAGACGCTACAAATAATCATATATATTATGAAGTTTATAAAAATTCCGGAGGGCTCGTATGAAATAGAAGATATAAATAATTACGTAAGAAAGCATTTTATTCTGAATCATGGTAACGATGGTCATATTTCTATAGTATCCAATAAAAATACGTTAAAAGTGGAAATAAAATCCAATAAGATGATAAATTTTGAAAAGGCCTGCGGTATTGGCAGTTTGTTAGGATTTACATCTCGTCGTCTAAAACCGCTCGAGAAACATATATCTGATTTCCCGGCAAAAATTCAAAAAGTAAACGCTATATGCGTGGAGTGTAATCTCATCACGGGCAGTTACATGAATGATAGATCTGTACACATTATTCATGAATTTTTTCCTAGCGTGCCTCCCGGCTATAAAATAATAGAGTGTCCCGCTAATGCAATTTACCTGCCGATTAATAAGAGGCATATAGATAGCATATCAATTAAGATAGTCGATCAAGACGGTGATCTTGTTAATTTCCGTGGCGAGGTCATCACGGTAAGACTGCACTTGAAGAAGAATGGGTCTTAGTTTCCGAAATAGTTTAAAAGGAACACCTGCTCGCGCTCGAAACAGTTCACCTGTAACCTTCAAGGCGTTAACATCTAAAAATAGACGTTTTCTTTACTCTCTCGGTTACAAAGTGCTAATATGAATCCGAATATTTTAAACGTGTTTGAGAAGCCTACGTTTGAAACCGCGATAACTAATTTTGAAAATCATAGTCATGGACCATATTCAATCAGAAATTTAAATAATAACGACGAAATTCGTATACCCATTCAGCAGCAAGATGTGTATACTGCGCCGTATGCTAGTTCGCTGTATATGCGGGGCCGGTTACTTAAAGAGGATGGTACGGTTTCGAACACAGCGGTCTTTGATAAAATGGGGTTATTGTATCTGTTTGACGAGATACGATACGAAGTGAGCGGTAAAATTGTGGACAGCAGTAGAAATCCAGGCCTCGCGACTGTTATGAAGGGGTATGCATCATTCACTCCGAATGACGCGAATCACTTAGAAAATGCTGGGTGGACTGATGTGGATGATAATTTTGCAGACGAGAACGGTTACTTTGACGCATGTATACCTTTAAAAATATGTCTGGGGTTCGCAGAGACCTTTGAAAGAATTATTTTAAATGTCCGTCAAGAGCTGGTACTCGTTCGCAGTAGTATTGATACAAACGCAATCATAAATCTTGTAGCCGATGAAAAGATTAAAGTAGAATTGGAAATCGTTCAATGGCGTGTACCACACGTGACTGTATCTGACGTTGAGCGATTAAAATTAATGAAATATCTAGAGAGGAATATCGATTTGCCTGTACCGTTTAGAAGCTGGGAATTACATGAATACCCCATGCTGATGGAATCGCAGACGCATACTTGGAATATTAAAACTTCGTCTCAGTTAGAGACACCGCGATATATTATTTTCGGCCTTCAAACGGGTCGTAAAAATGTAGTCGCTAAACGTATGAGTGAATTTGATCACTGCGAGTTGACTAATTTTAAACTTTTTTTAAATTCGGAATCATATCCCTATGATAACTTGAATATTAATTTTGAGAAGAATTTCTGTGCTACTCTGTATGAAATGTTCTGTCAATTTCAGAAATCTTATTATGAAAAAGAAAATGAACCTCTGCTTACTAAATATAAATTTAAAACTAAAGCTCCTCTGGTAGTTATCGACTGTTCGTGTCAGAATGAGGTTGTAAAGTCGAGTGCAGTGGACATTAGGCTGGAATTTAGCACTAATAAAAATATTCCGAAAGACACTGCTGCATATTGTCTTATAATTCATGATAGATTGATTTATTACAATCCTTTAACCAGTATAGTTCGTCCATACTAATATGTATATAATAGACGTGCAGGGCTTCCAGCATAAAAAGGAGTTAGCTTTTACATGTAAAGAAATTTCAATTTTTAATATTACCGATGTCTCGTGTGTACATCGGATAATTAAACCGACTGTTAGTTACGGGCTTCTTACACACAATATTCAGAAGCAAATTAATTGGATAACTGATCATGTGCACGGTCTCCAATGGTCCACGCCTTATGATAATCTCCGGTACGGCGACCTGCAGGACTTCATCGACAGCCACGTACTTGAGAGAGAAGCAAAAGTTTATGTCAAGGGACTGGAAAAGAAGCGATGGCTTCAGCATTATCTGTCTAATAATAATAATATTATAGACTTATATAATTGTAATAATATGAATAGTTTAATGTTAAATAATTTAGAATATCATTGTCATAAACATATTAATAATCATTTACGCTGCTCTAGGCAGAATGTCTACTCGATATATCAGTGGTATATTGTAAATAAAGATAAGGATTTTGAATAAACAAATTTATGCTAAGCATACTGGCTTTTATTTCTGTATACATGTGTGCGTGTATGAATGACTAGTGGGGTGGGGGGGCAGAGAGAGAGAGAGAAGTGGGGGGAGAGCTCTCGCCTCGAGTCAGAGCGCGGTGATCAGTTAGACGTTGCAAAGATGCACAATCAAACGGGGCTTAGAGAGCTGATAGCGGGCAATATTTGCCAATGTTCAATGTGTCAAGTCCCACCGGAGGGCTGGAGGTACCTGGGGCTGCCTCAGCCCCAGGACCCCGTAACGCAACCGCCACCACCACGGCCACCACAGGAGATGCCCCGGCTGATACTCTTAGCCGACATCATGAAAGGTATTTAAAATATTTTTTCCGTTTCGTATAACTCAATACTTATAGATATTTTTTTAAATTGTTACAGACTCCATTGAACTCAGAATTTCTTCGGAGATTTGGAGAGGTCGATCTGTCAGCCGGCGAGACCAATAAATTTCTTTTTTTAATTAACATACGATCTGCCCTCCTGCCGGATAGCCAGACCAGTGTTTTTATTATTTTATTAATTCTACACAATTTTAATTATAATTTTTTTATATTAATAAAAAATGTTATTAATAATCTTTTTTTATTTCAATGAGTTGATAGCATCTCATACTTATTAAGTGTCTGAACAGCTCGAACAGCTCCAACAGCTCCAACAGCTAGAACAGGTGTAACAGGTACCGTACCTGTTACACCTGTTGGAGCTGTTGGAGCTGTTGGAGCTGTTCGAGCTGTTGAAACTGACCCTATATAATACACGTATATGTATATGTATATGGGCTGCTTGAACAGCTCCAACAGCTCCAACAGGTGTAACAGGTACGGTACCTGTTACACCTGTTGGAGCTGTTGGAGCTGTTGGAGCTGTTGGAGCTGTTCGAGCTGTTGAAACTGACCCTATATAATACACGTATATGTATATGTATATGGGCTGCTTGAACAGCTCCAACAGCTCCAACAGGTGTAACAGGTACGGTACCTGTTACACCTGTTGGAGCTGTTGGAGCTGTTCGAGCTGTTGGAGCTGGTCATATATAATACATGTATATGTATATGTATATGGGCTGTTTGAACAGCTCGAACAGCTCCAACAGCTCCAACAGCTCCAACAGGTGTAACAGGTACCGTACCTGTTACACCTGTTGGAGCTGTTGGAGCTGTTGGAGCTGTTCGAGCTGTTGAAACTGACCCTATATATTACATGTATATGTATATGTATATGGGCTGCTTGAACAGCTCCAACAGGTGTAACAGGTACCGTACCTGTTACACCTGTTCGAGCTGTTGGAGCTGTTGGAGCTGTTCGAGCTGTTGGAGTTGACCATATATAATACATGTATATGTATATGTATATGGGCTGCTTGAACAGCTCCAACAGCTCGAACAGCTCCAACAGGTGTAACAGGTACGGTACCTGTTACACCTGTTGGAGCTGTTCGAGCTGTTGGAGCTGTTCAAGCTGTCTCACCTGCCTCTCTCATGATCATCATGTCAGGATAGGTATTAGGAAATAAAAACACACATTTTATAAATAATTTAATTTATTAAATGTAAAATATTTATATTACAATACTTTAATACTAATTACAAAAAATGTAGACGAACTATGTCAAGCGTCTTAACATAATCTTCTAAGGTAGTCGATGGCCAGTGCCCGCTGTCTGGACCAGAGCTCCAACCAATCGGCTGCCCAGAGCGACCTTTGGATATATTATCCTCCAGCCATTTTATTAACTGCTTATGCTCTTCATTGAAATTAATATCTAATTTGAAATGTATATTATTCCTACCAATTACTCGAAACAAAATTTCAAGAAATTCGTATTGTGTAAAGTAAGCTGCCTCGCAAAATGCTTTATTAATCGACCAATCAATACTTTTATAATTATCAGAAATATTTTTAGCCGGGTACGATTTCGAATAAAAATCAATTGACATATAATCATCATTACACGTTAATAATTCTTCTAAAAAAATTCTAAAATAACTATTATTCGCGGCGGGATAATGTCTGTTAATTACTTCTCGTAATCGATACACGGTAAGGTGAGTAATACATTCTCTTTGGAAAATATATTCCAACTGCTGAATAAAAATATCGTTTTGAAGTTTTTTCGTAAATATTTTTTTCATTAAATCGAAATTAGAACTATCTCTTAAAGCCATCCAGTATAAAGCTTTGTCCGGTATAACAATCTTTTCTAAAATTTTATGAACTAATTGATAATTACCCCAATTCAATGCATTTTGAATATACTTCTCATATACGTCGCGAGTGATAAGTACAAGCTTGTACTGCAATTCTTTTTCTAACCCGTCCATCGCGATCAAAGTCTCTAAAGTAAATGAATCCGAACGGCTACTGCCAAGCGCTTCACTGCGTCGATGACGTCATCTGACGAGCTGAGACTTGTTGGAAATTATATCCCCAAGGTTTCGTATCGGTATTTATATAATTTATAATTCTTTTATCATCATACGGACTGAGTGTCACCTTATTCTGTTTGATAGTATATATTTCATGTTTCTTTGATCGAATTAATCGCTGCTCTTTGGTCAAAATTTCTTTATTAAATAGACAATTTGTAAAGTCTTCAAATGTAATTTTTCTGATTACCGAACGCGAGAGACCCTTGATTTTTTTATTTACCGACACACCCTCCACTTTATAACTATACATTTTTGCACGGAGTCCTACGAATTCTGTCATTACGCACCCTTGACATTCGTCTTTCATTACGCCTAGTACCTTCTTATTTGCATGAGGTATTCCGTAGACATTGTCTACAGGATAATCCGATGTGTCGAACTGATGGATGTCTTTTTTAATGTACTTGTATATATCAACGTCGCTAAATTCGTAAATTAAACTGTCTGTGTCCGTGTAAAGTAGTTTGGCTTGCTCACCGAATTCTTTTTTAATATAATCATAATGAAAATCGTAAAGAATAATTTTTGAAAGATCTAAAATGGCGAACCCCACATATATTGGCTTATCGAATTTAATTTTTAGTCGATTCATTTCAATAATAATCATATCCTCGCCGAAGACAGTCGAACTGTGAAAGTTCGGTTTCGCGAGCAGAGACTTGGCGCCCCATCTCCCCTCCCATTTAGTTACCAATTTAACATCTTTGTGCTTGCGGATATTCTCCATTGTCTTTCCGAACACCGCATTGTTCATTAGCTTATAGAAATTTTTCTGAAACTCGTTACTTGCCTGTTTTCATAAATCCGTATAAAAATCAATGTATTTCTTTAGCCATCGCGACTGTTTAAATTTTAAAATTCTATGTACCGTCTTGAGTTTTAATCCGCGTTCTAAACATTTTTTTAAAGTCCTATAATGCATTACATATCGCGTTTTATCTAACAGAGTGGTCATTAATTTTGAATGTTTTGAACCGGGCGGCACCATATGTTCTGGACACATCGGGAGATCCTTATGTAGCTCATGTAATTCAAGTGGATACTCGATATCTACTTCCAAAATATAACCGATGTCTGACTCGTCCGATAAATTTGGAATATCTAAGGCATAAAATTGTTCGACGGGTACCCACTCGAAAGCACCTGTAGGTAGCGGAACAGACATCCCGGCTCCATACATGTTATTGATGTCAAAGTACATGATGTGAGTCTCTCTTTCGTCGGGATTAAACGCATCCCCCATGTACTTGTTGTTAGCTTTCGAATATCTGTTAGATACCTGCGCTACACCGCCTCTCACGCCTTTTTCGATCATCAGTATCATATCAATGTCTGTGAGAAGCTCTAAATTTTCTTTAGTTATTTTTAACATCGCGTCGAATGCCAGTCCCGGAGCAGTATAATAATTTAAAGCGTCAAGTCCGTACGTCTGTATGCATGTCTCGCGGAAATTTTCAAATATATCAGCTAGCAGTAATACATCTGTTTTTAAATATATATCGGAATATTCCCCTAATGTCTTAATATCGAATTTATTCCAGATATTTATAGCATGGTTATAATCGTCCTCTGTTATGTTTTCGTCAGTCAGTTTACTGTAAAATTCTTCTTTAGCTGGTAGAGATGTCTCGTCTAATTTTTCCCAAGAATTTAAATAATCATAAGGAAAAACACCTTTCCGCGTTAATAATTGAAATTGTTCATCATTATTACAATACGATTTAGTGATTCGTTTCTGGTCATCGTCGAGATAGGAAGCTAGTTTTTCGATTTTGTCTGCCATAAACCTAAATGAATCAATAAATCTTAGTTTAATTTTCGTATCTTTAACTCGTTTAGTGAAAGAAATGTATTTTTCCTTATTAATCGGTAATAATGAAATTTGTCCGTCAAATGCCGTTGCTAGCTGTTTGATTATCAGGTGGCCATCGTAACCCGATAAACAATGAAATATAACCGGAATCACGTGACTATCTTGATAATTAATGTTACATCTCATATGCGCCGGTCCCCTATAGTACCCAGTTAAATGATTGTGATCGGCTACTTTGATGTCCGTCTCTTTGAAGGACCCCTCACAGATATGACAGACCTGCGCGAGATCGAATTCATTTTTTTGTGTCTCGTTTAACGACTCCATAGGTTTTATGTCGGACATGATTACATTAACTCGGTCTGAAATGTTTTCAAGTTCTTTGACAAACCAGTACTGACAGTCGGCGCCTCGGTACATTTTAAATTGTAATAGACTGTCATCGTACGAACATTTTCAGTAATACGCGACGCTAAAAGCCGTATGTTTCTGGTAATTTTGCGTATTTTGATTCATGTTAGCATCACAGTCCTCTAAGATACATTCGAAATCAGCATAAATAGCGAACGGTACCCTTTCTTTATATCGGTAATTTTTAAATTTTAAAAACTTTTCATCCTCGTCGGGTAATTCAATTTTGCACGTATTGGTTTTCGAATTACAATCATTTGAATGCCGGTCTAGAAGTTCTTGAGTAGAGAAATGATTAAGACATCGGTTGCAGATAAATTTTTCATGTCCGTGTGAAGATAATTGTTTAGATAATAATCGGGACATATTCTTTATCCAAGCAAAATGATATTGCGCAGCATCAGTAAAATTATTGGCAGAATTCGTAGGAATCATTAATAAATTTACGACCCGTTCATAACTGTATTTACTTAAACATACCGGTAAAACTTCCCTTTTAACTAAGGTGTATACGTTTATCGAAATATCATTTAAGCGTTCGAATTTTTTAATATTTCTTAATTCCATCGGAAACTCGATACCATCATATTTTAAAACGTCTTCAAAATGAGGATATGAAGTCACTCTCTCCCCATGCTTTTTAGCCGGGTATAATGCTGAAACTACCGACCATAAGAAGCAATATTCATCATCATTTTTAACGTTAATAACGCACTTTTTTTCCTTTATAAAGTTTGGCATTTCAGCGTATGTTGATAATCCCACTGTTATAGGACAATATTTATTAATATTTACTCTTAGCCCGATAATTTCCGATAAGGCCCAGCCTGAATCTTTTCCTTGAAAGTCTTCTAGATGTTTCAATAACCGTTCGGATACATTTTCTCTATACCATTCCTTTAAATCCGTATTTAAGTCTATCGTGGTGTTCCTTGTAGCAAATGTTTTTAATTCCACTGTGCCATTAGTAGGCTGTACGAAGTTACATTCAAAAATAACATTTACTTTAATTAGTCCATCTTTCAAACATTTTTTAATTTGAATAGAGAAGCTCCTAAACGCTTTTTTAAAAAATAATACCGGTTCTTTAATTTGTACGTTAGTTATTATACCAGACTTAACACGATTTTTAAAACAAGATTCTACCTCTTGATATACTAAATATTTTCGTGCTGCCGGCTTTAAGGAACCGCCTAATATTTTATTTTTTAATTTTAATTTTTTCAATTGCTCTCGGTAGTATTTTAAAAGCGCTAAATTATTTTCCAATTTAAATATATTTTCACCTTTATTATCGATATGAATTTTGATTTTAATTGCCTTGGCTACTAGTTTAATATTGCTATTAATTATCGAAATATGTTGGTCGATTTCATCATCGGTCTTTAAGAGCAGCAATGATTTTTTAGTTAAATTAATTATATCAGTACTGAGTTTAGATACGGTCTCGGTAGACGACATACTGTTTCAATTAGACAACCATTCACCGCGAGAGATAAACAGCTAATGATCGAGGTGGGGAGATGACGCTGCTTTTATACTCGGCGGTCGAGGGTCACGTGACTTTGCAGTGAACGATTTCTAAAAGGCCCCCGAATTTTCATAATCTGTTCGTCTTTTACATATAAAACAATGTTAAATTGCTATATCGCTGCGGGGCGGCTACATATTCCCATAAGAAACCATGTATTGTAAGACACAAAATTCTTCGCATGTATCTTTACCGTATACCTATCTTATGTTAGTAGGCTATCAGAAATGATTTCATTTGTTTACATTAACAATTTCCTGGAATCTGATAACGGCTCTGCATTATATTCTTATTACATTGAAATCTAAACGTAGAGAAGCGAACGAATATTTATCTTATATAAAACTCAGGCTAACAAGTCTAGACTTGTCTGAAAAGCGTTTATATTGACTCTCGATGTTTCCTTTGATCTAGCCGCTGTAGTTATCTAAAGGTAATTAATCACGTTTTAAATATACATATAGCCGTAGACAGTCGCATTTATTTACATTAACAATTTCCTGGAATCCGATAACGTCTCTGCATTTGACCGCAGTTTTACATTCAAATCTTAACATATAGAAGTAAATGAATATTTATCTCATAATTATAAGACTTGTCTATTTAATCTCAATGATGGACGTCAGTAGCCATTTTCTTAACGCCCACTAACGTAAGCATACAATACTATTAGTCAATAAACGGCAGCCATCTTATTTTAGACACACCCTGTATACTCTCAGCCACGTCCTTTTAGATATAATCTCTTATCTAAGCTCAGGGATTGGATCTCCCCCCTCCCATTAGGTCCTATCACCTATCATCTAAGAAGATCCCACCTCACACTACAACCTAGATAATAGGATCTATCATCTAGCATTATCTCACCTCACACTAGAACCTAGATCATAGGATCTATCATCTATCACCTGCGCGCCACCCGCGGGGCTGCGGGCGTGCTGACGTCACAGCTCCAGCTTGACCTTGAAGTGGGTTAGAATCGGCCTTACTTAACTACTTACACGCTCACAGAAAAGTAAGGCACAACAAGGCGCACAACTCAAAAGTATGCCAAAAAGGTGAAAAGGTGAAACTTCTAGTTAAACTCTAGTTTAATCTGAACCTATAAAACCGGCCCTAAATCTGTGGATGAAAACCAAAGCCAGGCTAAAAGCCTGTTTTTATCACATGAGCCGTAAGCCTACATGAAAAAACCCAATAACTCAACATTCTCAAACCAGAGATAGGCCAAAGGCCTATTTTCAACCGGACAAGCCATGAATTAACCCCCTAAAATCATAATAACCCGACACCCTTAATTCATAAAACTCGAATCATCTTCGAACTACAACAGACAGGCCAAAGGCCTGTTCGTAACCGGTACAGTCATGAACTAACCCCCGAAAACCCGAATAACCTGATACACTTAAGCCCCAGACAGAACAATGGTCTGTTTCTATCGAATAGGGTGAGTCCACCTCCATTAAAACCCCATAACTTGACATCCCCGAATCACATACAAGCCAAAGGCCTGTTTTTTTCGAAAAAAGCTATGAATCAGCACCCATGCATTCAGTCCGTTTCAATCCGAAACAAAATATGTCCGAAACCTCAACTAGAGACTCGCTGTCTGGTGTATTGGTCTCTGAGTTATATAGCTATTGGGGTCTTGACTGTATGCTGCATTCGGTGCAAGTATATTGTTCCTGTATAATGCCAGTTTCGTAACTGAAAATTCTAATGAAGGTGAAACACCTATTTTTTGGGTAATTATGAACTATAGATAGATAGATAGACATTTATTGATCTTTACATCGGATAGATAAGTCAAATAAAAAGAAAAGAAGGTATATAATTCAAATACACCTATATGATTACATTAAGATATAAATCACAAACATTTTGTATATTGCTTAACAAACAACACAGTAACATTGGTAACAGAAAGGATAAAAATATAAATATAAATGACATAATTATACAAAGAAAGCTTAAATTCTAAGGTAAGTCACATTATAAAATTAATACACGTTATACACTTATTCTATTAAGTAATTTGATTATTTTGCTAGGAGAAGGAAATAAATTCCCCAACTGGGGTGATTTTTTAAAACTTACATAGTTAAATCTTTCCAGGCGTATTTGGTTAGTTTTTCTAGTTAGGTGGTCATGAATATCTGAGTTTTTTCTAAATTGATCTTTGTTTACATAGACATAAACTAATATTTTAAACAAGAAAATACTTGTGAACGTCAGAATTTTTTTCTCTTTAAAAATTTGTCTACATTACTGTCTATAATTTAAATTATACATTAGCCGTATAATTCGCTTTTGAGCAATGAATACTCTGCTACTCTCGGCAGCTAGTCCATAAACAATTATATTTTAGCTAATTGTTGGATATATTAATGAATAATAAGCAGTGAGAAGTCCTTGTTCATTCAGGCAGTTTTTCAGGGTTAATATGGCAAAGTAGTGTTTATTTATTTTGGAGCATATGCAGTTAACACAATCGTTATAATTTAAATATTCATCTACGATGGTTCCAAGAAATTTACATTGATTACCTACTGTAATGGGGTGATTATTTATGCATAGATTTAAGTCTGCTATTTTTGGTCTTGAATATTTGTGAAATTCGACAGCCATAGTTTTGGAATAATTTATGATGAGCCTATTTTTTTGACACCAATAATCAAATTGCATGAGAACATTATTTATTTTTTCAATTACCTTTGGAATGCTTGGGTGTGAAATTATAATGTTTGTATCATCAGCAAAAATAAAAACTTGGCCATCTGATATATAGTCTGGAAGATCGTTAATGAATATCAGGAGGATTTGAGGCCCAAGGACACTCCCCTGGGGATGCCCGAATTGACCTCAAATTTTGCCGACGTTTTATCATGAACTCTGACTAATATTTTACGGTTATTTAAAAATGAATATATCCATTGCTGCAGCGAGCCCTGTATACCAAGTTTTGATATATATATATATATTGAGGCTATCAAAAGCGCGAGATAAATAAAAAGATGACCCTACTATATATTCTTTTTTTTTCCATTTTTTCATTAATGTATTGCACAAAATTTAGGGTGGCGGTTTCCGTCGAGCGCCCTTCCCTAAATCCGTGTTGGTTATGAGCAAAGATTTTGTGTGTCTCTAGGAATTTGGTTATTCTCATGCAGATAGCTTTTTCCATAATTTTTGATATAATACTTAAAAGGGCAATAGGTCTATAATTTTGAATCAGCAGAGGATCGTCTTTTTTATAAACGGGGATAATAACTGATATTTTTAGACGTTTGGGAAATTCTCCAAGTTCAATAGATTTGTTTAAAATTGTGGCTATGATTTCGGACAGTTCACCACTACATTTTTTTATTAACATTGTGGGCACTTCATCGTGACCTGTTGATTTTTTATTTTTTAAATTAGATATTATTTGGCTAATTTCTTTCGCTGTAAAGGGTTTCAACAGCAATGGGTTATTCATATGATTTAAAGATGTTGTACAAGAGTTCGAAATGTTATTACCAAAGTGTTTTTTTAATTGGTCATTTGTTACCGAGACAAAATATTCTCCAAAAATATTTTAGATATCTGTAGCATCGGAAATTAGTGTGTTATTGTGATTTATTTTATATTTGGGGGGATTTCTATTTCTATTGAGTTTATTATTTACTATATTCCAAAGGGTTTTAATTTTATTGTCAGAGTGATTTATTATGTTCGAGTAGAAATTTTGTTTTGCAATAATTATATTTCGGTAATACTGTGCTTTAAGCTTTTTATACTGTTCGTTTAATTCCTTATGATTTGGATCAGTTTTTCGAAGCCTATTTAATTTTTTTAAATTATCAGATTCTGTTTTTAATTGGGGAGTGTACCAATTGTTATAACTATTCTGAATTTTTGTTTTGCCTTTTTGCTTTGATTTTGGGAATGATACTTCAAAAGCCCATGAAAAATGATCCCAGAACAGTTTTGAAATTAGATATTTTTGCACCGATTTGAAATTGATATCAGGTAATAAGGTACAGTTCCTTGCTACGTTCCACTAATAGGTAGACGGATGTTTGTAAAACTGAGTGCAATTTTATTTCTTGCTTTTTTGAGATATTTTTTGAAAATTAAAAAAAAATCTATCTTTCTATTAGCTTTTTTTATTTATTTAACTTCTACATAGTGAAGAAAACTATTGTAAAATTATATTTATGTTACGCACCATGTGAATGTTACTACAAAAATAATACCCTGTTTGTGAATTAGTTGATATTACCGGCAACGCAGCCAAATCTAATGTTCTCGTAACATGAAGTCGGTTAAAAAAAAATTGTTTCAGATTCGGTTTCAGCGACTTCAAAAATAACCACTAGACCTGGTCCGACGCACCTCGCAATATTTTATGGTACCTAATTAATTTACGGCTTATAATTTGCAATCACATAGCATATGATTTAACAAAGTACCATGAATTTATAGCCGTTTTGTATGCACTACTCGATAATATCCCACTTACCAATGCAAAATTTTACCTCGCCAACGTCTGCTGAAAGCACTCTTATTATATTTAAGTACCAATTCTTTCCTCAGAATAGAGAGCCATTTCGACAGCCATTTCGTATTCTGTGCTTATACGCTCAACCAGATATATTAACAAAGATTGACTGCAGGATAAACTGGAAATCGTTCAAGTGGATCAGGACAGCCGCGAACGACCGTCCACGGGGTCACATTTCTCAGTGCTCTAATCGGGCTCGTTACTTAGCTGCAAGCTATAATGGGATCCATTAGTGACCGATGTAAACTCTCATTTCATTTGAGCTCATTTATTTTTCGTTCATTTTTAATTTATCCATTCATTGCTATTCATCTCTTTAATTCAACCGATATTTCTCGGTTCAGTTGCGCCGTTTTCGTAAAACATAGGTGTGCATTATGTGTTTGTGTATGTGTATTATGCACTTAAAGTTATAAAATTTATGCTAAACACGATATTCACGTTTAAACAAATTGTTATTGAAATTTAAAAGGTCGAGTTATTGAAGGTTTTTACTCCGTAACTCACAGGAACAGACTTTTGATGAAACCTTTTTTAAAATGCTTGTTATATTATTTAAAATCAAAAACGTTTCGCTTGTCGGACTCAAGTATTTAGATTATTTGAATATAAACAATTATTTCGCTTCGACGATGTTAAAACAAACAACAAAATTAATTTTCAATTATTTACTTAAATATTTAATAAATTAGTGTCGACATTTGGAGGCAAAATATGATACAAAAATATATACAGGGTTGGGCAAAACTCAAGCAAAGAATAATTGCTATAATTTTATCCGTAGACGTTTCCTGAAAAAATACTTCGGGTGTAGAGATTATTATTGCTGAGCACATTTTTTTGCGTCAGCGGTTTTTGGATAAGACGCCTCTAATTTTTTGCCTCTTTCTAGGGCAGCTTCCAATTCTCTTTTCAGCCATATAAAATTTTGTATAGGTTGCATAATAAAAATTTTGAGAACAAAAATAAACATCATTTTATTTCTTTAATTTTAAATTTGCAACAATAAGAGGTAAAAATTAAAGTTATTCAATACAAAATGAATAGAAAAGAAAAACACCTCTCTTACTGTTCGAAATGTTCCCCGTTCACTAATTGACAGTAATCAAGCCTATCCACAAATTCTATTGTAGAATTTACCAGAACATATTGGGGTATTTGCATCATTTTATCACGTATTCTTTATCTTAAATCTGCGAGATTTTTGAGTCTACATTAATAAACTTTATTTTTTACATGCCCCCAGAGAAAAAAACTAGAGGGAACGCGTACATTATTCAGTAGCACCTCTTCGTTCAATCCAGCGGTGAGGAAACGTAACATTTAAATATTGTCGGACTGAGTGGAGAGTCCCATCTTGCTGAAACCAAAAGTTCTAAGAAACTTCTTCATCCCCATTCTGCAGAGCAGGAATAATATAGTTCCGCAGGAACTCCTAATAATATGAACTGTTTATTGTTCCGTCTACAAAAAAAGGGGCTAATAATGCGTCCCTTAATATTCCTGTCCACACATTTAATTTTTGAGGATGCTGAGTGAGACCTTCTTGAATCCAGTGAGGATTCTCCCTAAACCAAATACGACAGTTATGCCGATTAACTATTCCGTTAAAGCAGAATGTTGCTTCGTCAGTAAAGCAAATATTTTGCTGGAAATTATCATCATAATTACCTGTCATTTCCTCTCAAAACTCAACTCTTCTGTCAAAATCATGTTCATCTTCAGAAAACTCCGGCACTAAACGTGATTTTCTTCGAGTCTCAAGAGAACATTCAACGTGCTTTCATCATTGGTTGCCGATTTTATTCGTCCAGTTCTATGAGCATTTTTAACAGAACCCAATATTGTTGAATTTTTTTTAAACTTTGCTCACTTCAGATTGGGTCAACGGATTTCGATTAGGATATCTTGTTGTGATCTTCATTCAGTTCTTTGTCGTTCCGAAAGTTTGCAGCCAACAGCACACACGGAAAACACATGGAAAGAAATAGTTAAAGAATGAACATCAATGAATGATGTTTGTTATTGATTTTATCCCAAATATAAAAACTGGCAAATCTCACAAAAATAATGAAGATAAACATTGATAAAAAAAATAAGGCTTTTTGCATTATTGGTTGTTCGACAAAACTTGTGATACACCTGCTTACAATTTTTATATTCAATTTATTTACTGTGGGCTTCACTTCGTATATTAATTTAATTTAATTTAATTTTTATTATGCAATCTATACAAAATGTTATATGGTTGAAAAGAGAATAAGAAGCTGCCCTAAAAAGAGGAAAACGAATATAGGTTGCCATTTAAGGAAATTTTTGATGACGTCATATCCAAAAACCGCTGACGCAAAAAATGTAGAGAACACCCAAATGTATGCAACAATGAAAATCGCTACTCCCCTAGGTAAGTATTTTTTCAGGAAACGTCTACGGGCAAAATTACAGCGATTATTCCATAATTTTGTCCAACCCTGTATATACATACAGTGTTCCACTTTTAACGGTAACATTTTCGCAGCTCAGTTATTAGTCATCCAATTTCAGCTAACTTTAGATCGGTATCAAAGATTTTTACTGTATCCTTTTTTAGCACAACAAAACTTATTTCAGTAATTGTCGTGCATTTTTATTAAGAAAAGAATGGTCGATTTTTCTAAAAGTGATATTAGACACTTTTTTACTGAAGAACTAAAAAATATTATTGATCAACAATCAACATGCTTTAGAATCCCTATATCCAAAATTTAATGACATTTTAATTCATGGTTTTCGAATTACGGCACGCTTAAAATTACATTTTTCAAATATTCAGTAATTAATATCTTGAAAACAAACTGAATTTCGAAAAAAAGTCATTCTTCATTTCCTATTTATATTTACTTTTTCAAAAATTTTCATTGAAAAAATACCGAAAATCTTGAACAAGCAGCCCTGTAAATTATCGATACATTAAGGATTTGAAAATATCGATGACAGTGGGTGGCAGAAAAAATTATTTTAAATCGAAAATGAAAGATGACTTTTTTCGAAATGCAATTCGTTTCCAAATTACTAATTATTTAATATTGGAAGTATGCAAATTTTAAGGGGCCATAATTCGAAAACCACAAATCAATTTTTCTAAAATTTTGGATATAGCGGTTCTACAGCATTGCATTAGTTTTTCAATTAAAAAATGGCTAATATGCCTTCTCAAAAAATTGATCCTTCCTTTCTTAATACGCCAATGACTGAAATTAATTTTGTTTTGAAAATATGTAGTATAGATATTTGATACCGATGACTAATAACTGAACTACAAAGAAGTTACTGTGAAAAATGAGACACACTGTACATGTATTTCCACTTTGTGAAATATTTTAACAATGATAAAAGTTGCCTAAAGCAGCTGAAACTCTTAGAGGAAGAACAAGAACAACTTTTCAATTATGGTATTAAATGTATTCTGCACTATACTGCGCAAAAGTCGATGTTTTGAATGAACTAATATTCAAACGATTCATCGCTATAGTCTGAAAAATAAATGTGTACAACTTTATTCCTACTTAGAACAGAAGATGCGGCCAAATAACTTATCAAAAGAGTGTATTTGCAAGTCCAGCAGTAAAAATTATACTTTAGTATCTCCCTAACCATGGGGATGGAAAATAGAAAATTTCATATTGCCAATAAGCATGACGCAGCCCGCAATACCGGACAATAACTTGTATATAATTTTCTGCCCCTGCAAAACTGGACGCGGTCCGGCATGTGGCTGTAGAAAAAGCGGTTTTTAATGCTCACCAGCATGTGTTGCTTGTGTACGCGACAACCACCTACCAGTAAACGAAAACCAAGAATATAAAGTTACAAATGCAAATGAAAATTGAATCCTACATTTTTTTTTCTATTTTGAAATTTCTCAAAGTGTGCAAGTAAATAAAATGTCGATGATTAGTAAAAAATTTAATTTCTTTAAGCTCACAATATTCATAATTTGGGCAATTTTACGTTTTTTTAAATCTTTTTATTTAACGTCGGCGTCGGCCTATTTCCGCTACCAAGGCCTATCACCGACGCCAAGAGACGAGCTACCCTCAACCTGGAAATTTTGCCTAACCTCTTCTCGTAAGAAGAGTTGGGATCTTCTACTTGCCTAACATTTAATAGGCAAGAGACCGCCTGCTTTACATCCCCTCTGAAGGATGGTATATCCACTACGCAATCCTCGTCTTGAAATTACATAGCTTCCGCGTATACGCTGATATGCAAGCCGCTAGAAGGTGGGACGAGATCGCTGTGTTTCCTAAGATGGATTTCACCCATCCAAGTACTAACCGCGCTGAACGTAGCTTCAGTGGAGTATCGAAACACAATTACACTCAAGACGCCTCTACGCTCGCCCCATAATTTTACGTTATTAAAGTTTATTTTATTATTATTCCCTTTATCAAAAATAGAGATTTTTCAAGCAATGTTATACAAGTATCTAATTTATATAAAGTTTACCGTCCAATATTAATGAATATATCAACACTTAATGAAATATTTGATATTAACTCAGACAAAATTTACATAATTTATACATTAAACTTTAGATTCACTACAAAACTTTTTTAATGCATACATTACTTGGTTTTCTCTATTATTATTTTAAACTTGCTGCACGAAATGGAGCATTATTACAACACGCAATTCAAAATCAAATGCCTACGGTGCACAGTGTGGAAATTTCGTAATCTGGGCGGACAAAATACCATTTTGGCAAGTGTAATAAACATCTTAATTTCTGATAGTAAAATGATCAAACTTCATAAGCATATATATATATTTTTTTATCAGCAACATTCAAAACATCCAAACAAGTGTCGTAAACTGCCGTGTTTCCTTGTTCACGCTATACCAAGTAGGGATAAACTGAATTGACACGCTTCAACTTTTTAGTTAATTACAAGTGTTCCTGTGGTTTACATATGTTTTAGTGACAATATTATTTTAATGGTATTTGAAGGTAAGTGGCCATAAAAATTTTTTAAAATTATTCTATAAGAATAAAAAAGAAGATAAAAGTTTGAGCTTGAGATAACATGAAAAAATAATATTTTATAAATAAATAACTAAACTTCTTATATTCAAAAAAAAAAAAAGGTTAATTTGTGTACTTCTAATATCAGAAAGAAAAAGTTGCGCGAGCTTGCGCTCTTAGTAGTTTTTTCTTAATTTCAGAATGAGTGTCGAAATTTCTCGGAGGTCAATTTTTGAAATATGGGTCTCCAATCTCAGGCAGAGTAAGTCAGATGCCATAATGTCTTACTCATTCACAAATAGTATTCTGAGCAGCATTCGTAAGTCAGTAGACCTTGTTTGCAGTAAAATAGGGCAAAGATGGGCTAGTCGAATAGACATCAAGAACGATTTTTAAAACATAATGGTTCTTGGCTTGATGGTAGTTTGTTTCTGCCTGACATTGTTTCCTTGACCTTTTTTAATTAATGTGCTCTGCTTTGCTGGGGCACCAGAGAGTTCTTTAACTGTCGACGCTGAATCTCTTTTACCTACTACTTTATGCAATTTTATTGCACTTACAAGCGATAGTTCTTCGTGAGAAACAGAATTAACGAGATGAAGAATTATACGTTTCTTAATTTTGTAGCTGGACTCTTCAAATCTTTTTGGGACCTATCGCATTGGTAAACAATGTCAGATAACAACCATCAAGCCAAGAACCATTATGTTTTAAAAATCGCTCCTTGATGCCTATCCGACTTAGCCTATTTTTGCCCTATTATGCTGCAAACAAGGTTTAGTGACTTGCGAATGCTGCTCAGAATACTATTTGGGAATGAGTGGTTACCTAACTTTTGTAAAATATAAGACATTATGGCATCTGACTTGCTTTGCCTGGGATTGGAGATCCATATTTCAAAAATTGACGTCCGAGAAATTTCGACACTCATTCTGAAATTAAGAAAAAGCTAGTGAGAGCGGAAGCTCGCGCAACTTTTTCTTTCTGATATTAGAAGTACACAAATTAACCATCTTGTTGAGTATAAGAAGTTAAGGGTAGTCTGCGGAGGTATGAGTTAAAAGTTATAAAATATAATTTTTCCATGCCATCTCAAGCTCAAACTTTTATCTTCTTTTTTAGTCTTATAGAATAATTTTTCAAAAATAAAAAATTATATGGCCGCTTACCTTCAAATACCATTAAAATAATATTGTCACTAAAACATATGTAAACCGCAGGAACACTTGTACTTAACAAAAAGTTGAAGCGTGTCCATTCAGTTTATCCCTACTTGGTATAGCGTGAACAAGGAAACACGACAGATTACGACACTTGTTTGGATGTTTTGAATGTTGCTGATAACAAAATATATGTATGCTTATGAAGTTTGAAATGGTATTGTGTCCGCCTAGATTACGAAAATTCCACTCTCTGCGGTGTAATTAACTACAGTTCGATTTCTTTTAATCACGAGTAAATTTATAAATCCTAAATATGCCTAAATTCATGTCATGATAACCAGCATTTTGATTCAGTATTTTATATTGTATTTACCAATAGTATTTTAACAAACGTAAGCCTAAATACAACATTCTGATATCATTTATTCTTTAATATCTATAGTATTGCGATGTTTGCTGGCGAACTGGCAGGGTGGAATAGCAATAGGTGGAAGCAAGAATTCATATTACACAATTTATTGTTAAACATTGCTTTGACTTTCGATTTAGAGATAACGATATTAACTTACTGTTTTAATAATATGTATAAACTTTTTAACATATTTTCTTTATTTTAACATATGCAAATAGTTGTATACCAGTCTTTCTTCTGATAAACTGATGTATTAAATCAGAAAACGACTGCCCACTCCACATCCAGATTCAAGTTCAAGTCTCTTTCTATCTAAGTCTCCCAATACCGCTACCACTCCATTATTCGAGAGGTGGCTGATGTGAAAAAATATGAGGCCTTTTGGTTCTTGTACAGTCGCCAAATCATAGTTTTATTTTTTTACCCTCTTTAATAATGGGTGGTAATGGGGGTAATGGTTGGGACAGCTGATGCCAAAAACATTTTGGGACCTTGGCTTCTCGTATATACGCTAAATCCCAATTTAATGAACCGACAAAGAGACCGACGAACCGACAGACAGAACATTTTTTTTGCTCAAATTTAAAATCTCGTTTTATTTTTTAACGTTACTATACTTCCATTCCAGTACATGGATGAGGAACTAAAAATAACCATCTTTCAAAAGAAGGCAAATAGAGAGGTAAAGTAAAAAACAAAAACAAGGAAAAACTACCGTATAATATTCAAATTATCAATATCGCGAATTTGGATCACAGTCTTATTCATTAACATTCGAATACAATAATAGGCGGTACAATGGGCGAGTAATTGCAACATATTGACCTGTACGTTGACCTACCCGCTCACCAGATCTAAGCATTTTAGATTTTTTTGTATGGGGTTATGTGAAAGAACGAGTTTTTTATACACCCCCTCAAACACTTCAAATTTTACAAAATCGTATCTAGTACAGTACCTAGAGGTAAAAAATATGCAAAACTTCGGAATAATGTCATATTGAACGGATTTCGTTCATTTTTGGCAGTATAATAGTAAATGCTTCACAGAAAATTTTCTATATTGTGCGGGGGCTTGCTAATTTATAGGGAGTGAATGCCACCCCCTCTCAGGGGGTGGCACTTCAAAATATATATATATTTATTGGAACTGAAGTAGAATCAAATTTTAAGAAGAAAAGGTTCTATGCAATTTTTCACATAAATTGATAGTTTTTAAGTTGTAACGACTTCAAAATTGCGATTTTAGCTTAAAAAAAAGGTATTTCCAAATGGCTTTCGTCAAGTATCTCGAAAAGTATTACTTTATCGAAAAAATGTTACAGACCAATTACAGAAAGTAGAAACTGGGAATTAATTATATTTTGTGTTTATTGACGTAGGATTAATAATTTCGGAGATATTTAAGTTTACGTTTGGCATCCAAGTGTTCATAAGATAATTATTTAGAGTGAGAGTTAAATATCTCAGAAACTGTGACACCTACGTCAAGGATGCTAATAGGAGAATAATATGTTATTAATTAAGCTTTCAACTGCTTTTTTATTTGTTTCTGTAGCATAAAAAACAAAGAAGTTATGACCGAAAAAATGTGCGTCTACACATTTTTTTAATAACAACGCCATTTTGTTACTATAATTAGCCAGTAATTAAAAAAAAGGGAATTTCAAACACTGTTTCTCATTAATATACAGCATGACGTAGATGTTCAAATTTTTTGGTTTGTATACAGCACTTGCTTTAGAAAAAAAATACAGGTTAAACTATAAAGGGATATTTTCGATAAAATGTTTGTTTCCTTTTCCAAATATCTCAATAAATATTAGTTTTATTGAAAAATGGGCGGAGACGAAAAATAAAGCTTATAAACTGATAACGAATTTCGCATGTTTATTTAATTACATAGATTTAATAGTTTCGGAGATATGAAAGTTTACAAATGGCATCCGAACGTTTATAACAAGAAAAATGCTGTTTAAATGTTAAATATCTCAGAAATTGTGACACGTCACGCATGCTAAGAAGTGAAATTAAAGAAAATTAATTGCGCTTTCAAATTATTTTTTACTCGTTTCTGTAGCATAAGAAATAAAGAAGTTTTTTTATATAAAAATATCGCCATTTTGTTACTCTAATTAGCCAGTAATTTAAAAAAATTATCTCAAATACAGTTTTTCGTTAAGATGTAGCATTACCTAGATGATCAAATTTTTTTGCTCATTTAAAGCACTTGTTTTAGAAAAAAATGCATTTTAAACTTTAAAGGTAATTCCGAAACACTTGGATACCAAATATAAACTTAAATATCTCCGAAATTATTAATCCTACATCAATAAACAAAAAATATAATTAATTCCCAGTTTGTACTTTCTGTAATTGGTCTGTAATATTTTTTCGATAAAGTAATACTTTTCGAGATACTTGGCGAAAGCCATTTGGGAATACCTTTTTTTTAGCTAAAATCGCAATTTTAAAGTCGTTATAACTTAAAAACTATCAATTTATGTGAAAAATTGCATGGAACCTTTTCTTCTTAAAATTTGATTCTATTTCAGCTCCAATGAGTATATATATTTTTTAAGTGCCACCCCCTGGGAGGGGCTGGCATCCACCCCTTATAAATTAGCAAGCCCCCGCACAATATAGAAACTTTTCTGTGAAGCATTTACTATTTTACTGCCATAAATGAACGAAATCCGTTCAATATGACATTATTCCGAAGTTAAAATCCCTAGTTACTGTACTAATCCTGCTATATTGCGAAATGTTATGCGAAACACCACTGACCTAGCCAGAAAATGTCAAGATGAACTTTGAACATTTGCCACCATTTAATTAATCTTTTAATGTTTTTTTATTGTTAATATAAATCCTTTCGGACAGCATATTTCTTTTATTTGCAGCGTTGTTTTGTTGACAAAATGAATGTTTTGAATCTAGTTTTATTCAATGTCCACGGTATACTTACTTGATAAGCGTATTTTCTCGATATTTTAATTATTATCCATCAAAGAACTCGTAATATCAAACCGATTTTCGATTTGATGGTATCAGTGGATTTATCGTGAAAATTAGTAATTAACTACTGGGTGTCTAAAAGATGTTGCCATGTGAATAAGTTGACATAATTACAAATTAGTGATTTCCGGAAATTTTGGTTTATCATAGCAACTAAACCAATTCGAAAAATCTCACGTTTACATTTTTCTCTTATTGTTTTGGTCCATTTGGTTGATTTGCGTGCATTCGCTGTACTCTAGATGCAAAACTAAAAATAGCCCTAAAAAAATCAAGTAGTCTTAAAAACTTTAAAAATAAATAGTCATACTATTTAAAATTTCAAAATTCTGGTCATTTCCGGAGAAATCCGAAGTAACGGAAATGTGTCAAGTTATAAAAAAAATTGCGGTTTTTGGTATATACTACCAGTACAAAATTTAAAACTTATACCTTGAAAAGTCTTGAAACTATAGATTGTCTAATGACTCCGTTGACATCCGGTATATACATAAATAAACAACGGGTCGAATTGAGAACCTCCTGCTTTTTTTTATATGACAAGAGGACTCTGTGGATTTTAGTGTATATAAAAGTCATGATTAACATCGACTTCATGTATAAATGTCGGATGAGGTAACAACGTCGAAAGAATTCAAAGATATTAACGTTTTAGGATACAGAATGCCTCTTATCTTTAAGTGCTTAACTGAATACCTTATTGAACTAGAAGCCGTCACTGTCTCAAATGAAACTTTATTGAAACCTTTTTACAATCCTCTGGACAATCAGCTAAGAGAACGACGCTCAACGTCAGTGCACCATCATCCCATATAATGGATTAGATTTCACACCTTATGCACACACAGGCACACACTCAATTTTATTTTTTCTTAGGGTCGCAGGATGGGCCTGTTTATGACACATTTCCTTTCAGAAAATACGGCCGAGTGGATTTAGCAAACGGCAAAATTAGATAGATAGAAAGGGTGCATGGAGGCACCAGATGAACAATAATGCGGGCGATACATCTCGACACCGTCTCCCACTGTCCTGATTACGCGAGAAGATAAATGGGATCATTTTTACTTGTTGAAGGATAACCGGGCGTTAGACGGCACCACCAACAGAAAGATGTAAAAGTTTATATCTGTTAATTGAGATGATAGTTAAGTTAGGATGACTATACATTAATTTATTAGTTTGAGCCAAATAATGTTGAGGTTTTGAAAAATAGATTTTTTAACGATTAATATATTCTTACTTTATTAACCAATCAAAACGTACATTTTCAAAAAAATCGACCAATAGGATTTGTTTAAAGTGAGAAAAACGGCTATCGATAAGTGGAAAAAATCGGGAAAAATGTATGTTACTTTTTTCGTAGTAGCCATGTGTCAAACTAAAAAAGTGTAATGAAGCATATTTTCAACCCGAATAAACCATTTATATTTTCCAAAAATAATGTTTCTGTTGAATTATTTAATAAAAATTACCAGGCTGTGAGAAACAATTATATCACCGCATAAACTAATAGGCCCCACTAGGCCCAACCGTTCTGAAAGTGTATACTAAACCGTGATCTCTGCAGAAAACATTCAGTTGCTACCAGTGAACAACAGCGAGCAGAAGTGCCTTCTCCAGGGAACCCGCCACCGTCTCCCCGTCATTACCGTGTATAGAGGGGATAGTGGACTAGATACTCGAGGTGCTGAGAGCAGATAGTTAAGTTCCTCATTGGCTCCAGCAGCGACCAGACGTGCCCACTACAGCCAGCTCGGGAAATAAGAGTAAGTGAAATTTTTCTAAGACCGGGAGACAGAAAATAATGGTAAAGTCCGCGATTTCTGACTTGTAAAATATTTTTCATTTAACCGTTTCACCAGTAAATAATAAGTCGTCATTTACCGCTACGCACCGTGTCTGCACATTCCCCCACTCTACCGGATTACTGAAAGAGGAAAGTTTGTATTATAACTTGCGAGAATAAACAGTCGTGGTCGGCCGCTCCACGACTCTAGACGTATCCAGCAGTATACAGGAGCCCCGCCAACCGTGCAAAGACCGATCCTTGAAGATTGCTCCTACCGCGACTACGTCATTACCGCACGCAGCAAATATAGAGTCCCCTACTCTAACCGTGAATCTTCTGTTATAGTCACCGCTGAGAAGACCGGACCGAACAGTGCTGCTCAAGACCGCAACCAGACCAGACGTGGGACCAGGACGAAAGTGAGTAAAGTAAGATAGTAGGTAAAAGTAATGACTTGGCTGGTATTAGGGACCTATTAATCAACTGCCTCATATCATCTTTTGTCACTGTTGGCTAAGTTCTGTGCACTCGAGATACCCAGTGTTATCCATTTCACTGGAGGTATCTCGTGAGCATAAGATCAACACACCACTATTCTGGGCGTTATCCAATTCACCTAACATAGTGGATGTGAGTGCCTCTCTAGACGCCCATAAATTGCAGGTTAGGAGTACGAGAGGACGTGCCCAGCGGACGCTGCTGTTACTTTTGGTACCCTCGAGATACCCAGTGTTTATCCACTTCGCTGAAAGTATCTCGTGGGCCCAGAAAAGGTACCCTGATTTCCCAGGCGTTATCCATTTCACCTGGCACGATCAGTGTATACACGTTACTGTATTCATACCTTGTTTCAGGTTGGAGTGCTGTTGCTGTCATTGTCACTTTCGCTGCCCTCAGGATACCCAGTGTTATCCACTTCGCTGAAGGTATCTTGTGGACAGGGAAAAGGGTACACTAATTTCCCAGGCGTCATCCATTTCACCTGGTACGATTGGTGTACGAGTCACTTTAACCATAACTTGTTTTCAGGCCAGGAGCTGCGGGCTGCTATATAACTAATACTATCTCTTTTTAGCATTAGAGTTTCTCGTATTAGCCAAGTCTTACAATACTTGTTTTGATTGTTGCCTTGTTTTGGTGTATTGCTTGCTCCTTCCTGGTATCTAACGAATGTACCGTCCCTGCACTGTAACCTGTCACCTTGCCATTTCGCGCCGTTAACCGTCCATCACCGCTTTACTTCGATTGCATACCGCTGCTTTGCTTCTGTTTGCTCTAAGTAACCTCACCGTAACAGCACCGTAACGTCATCGTAGCATATTCGTAACCATAATATCATAGCCTGGGTTTTTGTCTTGTATATACTGGTATATTTTAGGGTAAATAATAATAATAAATAAGATAGTATTGTAGAGTATAGGAAATAAATAGATATTTTGTTTTACCGAATTCTGTGTTTTACTGCTGTTTGTGTGACAGTCCAATTTTCCCAATTGACCCACTGGAAGTTACTGTTTTCTCCACTGTAGCTATCCCAGCCCTACTGTAACAGGATGTATTAAGAAGCTAGTGTGGGACCTTTGCCCCACGTAAAAATTGTAAAGGTGGCGCCCGAGCAACCGAACCGTTGCTAAAGTGCCAAAAGTGACCGCTTTCCCGCCTCACCGGAAAGTATACGTCACAAAAGTCATTGAAATTATTAAAATCTGACATTTCACGTTTTGATTTCTGTACACAAAATGAATGAGAAAAAGCGATTTGGTGATGTTTCACAAGAAAATATTAACTAAGCTATGAATGAAAGTGTCCCAGTTAAAACGAGAAACACTAAAAATTCTATATGGAAACAATTTAAAGCTTTTTGCAAAGAGCATTATTCCCTCGAAAAAGATACGACTACTATGATGAACTTGCAAATATTTTGACTGACTGGTTATAACATGATAAAAAACATTAGAAAGTGTTTTTATTTTTTATTATAAATCGTTATTTTTAAAACATTAAATAAACAGTTTTGTTGTTTTAATAATTATTTTAGATAATATTTTTTAATCATATATTAATCTTCTGTAATACACACGAGGTTGATTTTCTACTTGGGTAAATTTTTTTTGAGTGACTCAAACCTGTTTTCCATGAAAATTATGCTCGAATTAAGGGACATAGGAAAAATGGCTCCACTTCGTGTCGCGATTCTTCCATGCCCTTAATTCTCGAATAATTTTCATGGGAAAACAGGTTTTTGTTCAAAAAAATTTACCCGGTAAAATCGACCTCTTGTGTATTAATAACCGAAAAAACTTACCATTAATAGTCTAATTTAACGTCAATTGCATAACTTAATTTATTCTATAAATTATCAAACATGCAGGTAATAAGAAATATATGAAAAATAAGCAAAAAACATACTCTTCGTCGATTTACGGAACTTTTTATATAATTGTTACACATTTTATAGGATACTCTTCGCAGTTTTTTATGAATAATGTTAGTTTCATACATTTTTAATTTTATACTACGAACTTAGTTGGTGAAAGACTACGTGTCAAATAAAATAAAATAAAAAAAACTATCTTGGTTTCGAACCCAGAACCCTTGGATTCCAAGTCAAGAGCGCAAGAATTACACCACCACCACCTGCCACGTAGAAAAATGTAAATTTTTACATTATAAGAGACGAACTAAAATCATATTTCCACGGTTGGCTATTATATTATGAAATGTATATTAGCAAAATATATAAATATTCAGACATTAAAATGAAATATCCTTCCACCAGATTTCTATTCAATTACAAAAACGTAAAAATCACAACAGTTTTTTGTTCAAATTTAAAAAATTAAAAACTTTTTTATTTACTGATCAATTTTATTCAAAAACAATAGAGTTCTTCCTCTAGCTTAACACTAATTTACTGCGTAATTTTCAATACAATCGGACTTTTCTTTCTTATGTTATCGTGCTTACAAGAAACGTGACGGATGGACAGACATTTTGAAAGTTTTTCAGAATTCGTTACACTAACACAATGACATGAAAATTTTTTGTCTACGAACGTTATTTCCAGTTTTAGAAATGTGCCGATCAAATGCAAATGCACTCTGAAAAGCGTGAATCCGGAAAAATCTCGGAGGCTGATTTTCTTCACGAATGCAATACTTCCCTTCGGTAAGCGAGGGAAGTAAAAATGTGATTCTTGAGAAATGCAAAAGCCCTTCATTGACAAAATCCTCCAGGAGAAGGCCTCGCGCCATGTGATAACTACGTAGATGAAACTCTCTTCTTTAACCAATAAATCTGTCTACAGGACTAGGTTTCGAACGAGATAGAGAAAAGTCACAGGCCACTCATTAACAAATCCACAAAGATGTAGGTAACTGTGTAATCCTGGGGCTAAAGCTCAAACAAAATCCAGTTATTTTGTACAACAAGAATGAGGTGGTGCCTACCTAAGCAAGAGTCCGAAAATAGTAATTTACGTTATAAGTCCGGTAGGTGACTTATTACAGTACGAGTTGTTTTACGGACGAGGTGACGTAGGAGCCGAGTCCGGAATATAAACGAGTACCGTAATGAGACCTACCGGACGTGTATCGTATAATATTTTATTTCATACTGTCTTTATAATCTAATTAAAATGAATAAAGAGTTATAATTATTGAAATTTAAAAAATATTAGTTCGTAATCTAACAATCGCATCACCTTAACGATGTTATAGCCATTGTTTTCCAAAGATAATTATAAATGTCTTTAGCTTGTCACTGTCAAATTAATAAAACCATAGTTTTTGCATTGTTTTTTGTTATGGATGTTTCGGAGGAGGTCATAAATAAATCCTGTGGAAGCAACGGGAAAATTAATCCCGAAAAAATGATCAGATAGATATCAAAAAGAATATGGATTGTTTTGTCGATGGAAACAAATAATATATGATAGTGTTGCTAGATAACACATCACAGTATCAGATACTGTAATGTTCAATTTACCGGCCGCAAATGAGTCCGGGAAATAGTCATTTACCGGACAGTACGAAATAAAATTCCCTTCTGTTCATTAGCCAATAAAAATGTGTCAAAGAAAATAAGCTACAATCAAAAGGAAACTGAACCTAATCCAGAGTGAATGTTTAATCTACCCAAAACGAACTAATATTAGCTCTACTTTTAAAATGTAGCACATTAAATGCTACAACAATATATTATGTTACAGAGCATGTCAGCTACATACGACTTGAAACTTGAAACGATTGCTCCGCAAGACGTACAACACAATAATATGATTTCTGTGTTCCTCACGCTAAGGCCGCAGACGGACCTGCCGAGTTACCAAGATAAAATTCCAAATGACTTCCAGGATAGGTATGGGGGTAATTTATGGGGTGTTTACGTGACTTTCGCCGTCAGTGCAACTGATATTTATGTGTGCGCGGCATTGAAGCGACACGTCGCTGCACTCCTATAAACATAGACAAAGCTGTTTTATACCTGCTTTAATCAAATAGAAAAATACTCAGTATTATTCGACGCGCCTTCCCGAAAATACAAACATCAATCTTAGTTTACATATTGCCGTCACACTTTATTGGCACCTCGATTGACACGTGAACAAAAGTAACCATTTATTAACGCAATTTCAAGCACAAATGCTTTAAGGCTTCAGTTATGTATTCTGTTATATCGTGACCAGGGTGTTGGTATTAATTCTTAATATTCATATTTCAGGAGTTTAACCGGCATATAAGAATATAGAAAACTTCGTAGAATTAATTGGTGTACAAAGTTTGAAACAAAGATGTGTCTACTGTCGTCACACGTTCAAAATTATTGTTTCGCCTTCGCGAAGTCTAGCTCTAGTAATACGACTTGAAGGAAGGAGCTATAGTTCAAAAAGAGTTTCTAATTTTATCAACTTTGAGTTGAAAATACCGTTGGCAGGTTTAAAGTGCGCCAATTTCGAAACACCATATTTTAAACTCTTAAAAAATTATAATTGAAATGCAGTTACTGGTCGAATCAGTTTATTTCAAAATGATGTTTTAAACCAGAAACGTACGAACTGTTACAGACCTATATCACTTTTTAAGCAAATATTTAAAAAAAAAAATAGTAATTTCTTTCGATGACTTCCAGTTGGACCGTCGTCGTAGGCATAATAGTATGCTTCTGTGACCTTTTCAAGTGTTTGAATGAGTGCATTCACTGAACTCTAGATGAAAATATCAAAAAATAATAATATCAAGTAGTCTCAAAAAATTTTTAAAACTACGCAGTCGTACTTAGAATCGTCTCAGGATTTCAAAAATGTAAAAAAATACAGGGTGTTCCACTTAAAATTTCAAAGTTAGGGTCATTTCTGATAAAATCGGAAGTGATGGAAAAGTGTCAAATTATGAAAAATTTGCCGTATTTGGTATATGTTATCCCTGCCAAATTTAAGACTTATTATAGCGTTTTATGCTATTAAATAAATATAATTTTCTAGTTTCGAAAGATTTTAATATTCAAATTCTAAATATAATTTTTGTTAATAATAATTGTTATTTTTTATATCTATAGTGATGATATATATTTATATGTAAGTGAGTACGCTACTTGCCCCCTGCAAAAGAGAAACTAACCTAACAAAGTATCAATATTAAAAATGAGATTTAAAAAGAAAAGTCAGATTTGACTTATTAATGACATTACTTAAATGAAACAATTAATCCATAACAATAATGGTTATATTCAATTACAGATAATTAATCCATTAATCCATAATAATAGTCTAGGTGCCCGCGTACATAAATGCAATTTATACATATCCTCGCATAACTTCTTGTACGGTATAATTGCGCCTAGTCTATCACTCTTTTCCTTTGCGAACATTTTCGTAAACGCAGCGTTCCTCCTCGGCATAAAAAATACTATTTCCACGCGTTGGACTGGAAAATCGGCAAATATGTTTTTTCGGACAATTTGAGAATTGGATTCTACATATATACTATATATATTTCTACAAACTCTCCGACAAACATTTTGGAACGTTAAGGGTGTCTACCACCCTAAACATAACATAACATAACTTTAAAACATTTATTGATAACCAGCTGATTTTTTGAAGATTGCTTAACAAAAATATGTAGAATCCAATTTTCGAATTGTCGGGCAAAATATATTTGCCGATTTTTCAGTCCGACGCACAGTGGGAAAAATATGCATTTTTTGGACAAAAATCTGCCGACAGTAGAGATTTCAATCAAATTAAACACAAAAAATGGCAAATACCCTTTAGAGTAGTGCTGCGGCAAAGTGGCTTTGGGTTAACCTAACCTAAAAATCACAGATATTACTTCCACATCCAGTGGAAGTACAGAAACGACAAAAATTTTTTTTAAAATGTTATTGTTCAAATAGGCTTAGAATGTCATGAAACGTCGAAATTTTAAGTTTGAACAAAAAAAGTCTGCCTGTCTGTAACTTTTTTGTGCGCACGATTATTCTGAAATCGTTTAAGATATCAACTTGAAATTTGGTACATTTATGTATTTTAACGAGATCTGGAAATAGATGATATTTTCATCTTATTCCGTTGAAGGGTTGGGGGGTAAATTGGGGTAAATGGGGGTAAATAGGTAAATCAAGCAGGTAAGAGTCCATAAAATTGGTATTTAGTACATACAAGAGAAGCTAATGCTTCAAAAAAAAAATTGGCGTTAGCCATCTCCATCACTACCCTCACTCCATTATAAAAGGGGGCGAAAAATAATTGTGATTTAGTATGTGTACAGGAACGAAAGGCCTCATTTTTTTACTTCATCCACTCCCAGTACCCCCCTTCCACCACCCCGATGTGGCATATCGTTTTATGGGTTTTTGGGATGGACGGTTTCAAATATTATTTTATTAAAGTTCCATAAACAATTATTTCCACGCACAAATGTTTTTTTCCTTGTGAAAGACTTGCATAGAAAAACTGGATGTGGAAGTAGTGATTCCTTGGGCAGCAGTTTTTTCTCTTTATTCTGCGTTTACCTCCTTGGTCGAGAATCACAAACAAACGAAGTAGTGTTCATGTAAATTGGATACCAATTTCATTTTTATGGGATCATAAGTTAATTGCTTAAGTTTCTTGAATCGTTTTTAACGTATGAACCATAACCCTTTTAAGGAGTTAAAATATGAGTTGAAGGTTTAAAGTGGAGAAAATTCGAAATTCAAGTGAAATAACGTTTAAGTGATCAAAAGTTGTTCTTCAGGGTTTTTTGATGCTGATCTCATCTTTAATCTTACTCGCATCCTATCGACCTTCAAAGGAATGAAAACAGAGGTTCATTATCCAAATATTCGTCACTAGTTGCGTTTAGACTTGTAAATATTATTGACTGACAGATAAAAATAAGGATAGTTTTTTATCCACATTATTTTATTTCTATGCATTGAAACTAACCTAATTAATAGCTTTAAACCTAATATAACCTATAAGTGACAAATTGTATGTATTAAATAACAGCCATAAACCTAAAAGTTTTCCGAAGTAATTTTTCGCGCTGAATTCGAATCTGGCCTCAGAATTGGCCCATCATGTCAGGATTTTGAAATATTTTAGGTTAAGTACTTAAAAAATGACTCTTTTTGAGGTTTGTATATTATTCAAAAAATGTTTCAACTTATTTCTAATAAATACATCATTTAATCTTCCTCTTTACAATAAGCTTTCGAATGCTCAGATATTAGCTTCTCTTGTATATACTAAATACCAATTTTATGGACTCTTACCTGCTTGATTTACCTATTTAACCCCATTTACCCCAATTTACTCCCCAACCCTGCAACGGAATAATATGAAAATATAATCTAGTTCCAGACATACATATACATTATGTGTACCAAATTTCAAGTCGATAGCTTAAACGGTTTCAGAGTAATCGTGCGCACAAAAAAGTTACAGACAGACAGACAGACATTTTTTTGCTCAAACTTAAAATCTCGACGTTTCATGACATTCTAGGCCTATTTGAACAATAAAATATTTTAAAAGATTTTTGCAGTTTCTATACTTGGAAGTGGAAGTAATATCTGCGATTTTTAGGTTAGAGAGAGAGCCACTTTGCCGCAGCACTACTCTAAAGTACAACGTCTTAAGAGTATTTGCCATTTTTTAAATTTAATTTTATTGAAATCTCTACTGTCCGCAGATTTTTGTCCAAACAAGGGCATATTTTTCCCACTGTGGAAATCGTTTTTTCATGCCGAGGAGGAACGTCGCGTTTACGAAAATTTTCGCAGAGGAAAAAGTGATAGACTAGGCGCAATTATGCCGTACAAGAAGTTATACGAGGATATGTATAAACTGCATTTATGTACGCGGGCACCTAGACTATAATATATATTTAATAATCTTTTAATAATATTCTACCAATATATGGATTTAATCCCTTTTAATAAATGCAATAAAATAATATTTTGGAAATTAAAATCAAAGTTCACAATCGTGCGTAAATAGTTTCAAGATTGAGCATATGTCAAAATTAAAAATGTTAAAATAGCAAATAATTAATAAATTGATACCTCATTAAGACGGTTTAATAATGAAGGGAGTAATATAAATAGAGCACTCACCCACACATGCGCGAGATTAATATAACTACACAATCTTCGGAATAAAACTTGAGGTTGTCTTGGAACATAATCCGGAACCCGTAAGTGATTCCATGTTGTATCAGCTGCTAGTGGTGTGGATGACGTGGGGGGGGGGGGCGTCCGGACATATTGGTAATTATAAATAATTCCTTATACCATTAAATATAAATCCCCCTTGTAAAGCTCTCAAGTTTTATATCTTCAAATTAATTTTCAATAGAAGATGATGTCCAAGTATCAAGTCAGCAGACTTTTGTCAAATACTCTTCACAAATATCTTACAGCTTTTCTGATTTATTCATATTTTCTGCTTTGCGAGTAATAATTTCTTCTTCGTCCTGCTTCCAGACATTCAAGTGTCAAAATTTTACAACAAAATGTCAAAAGTTAAAGTACGTCGGAATGTTATCCCCTTTCTTCAACTATACTCAAGCTGGGAAAGGAGGTTGATGATTAATTGAACTGCTTAATATCCATATTCACCAGAGTTAGCTAAACAGACAAAAGGTTATTATATGGCTTTTTTGATCCAATAATACAATATCAAATAATATGTGCTTCAATTGCGTTTTTCTTACTTGATCTTCCATCTCAACTTTTTCTTTTGCTTCTTACATGCGCATAATATCAGGAGGCACGCAGAGTTTAGAGTCGGGGTCACCAATTATAGCGTTTTATGCTATTAAATAAATATAATTTTCTAGTTTCGAAAGATTTTATTATTCAAATTCTAAATATAATTTTTGTTAATAATAAATTGTTATTTTTTATATCCATAGTGATGATATATATCTATATGTAAGTGAGTACGCTACATTTATATCTTGAAAACTCTGGAAACTATGGCTTGTCTAATGATTCCGTTGACACCCGGTATACTATTAGTAATAGAGGAAAATAGAGGGTAGGGACCAAACTCTACATGCAGCATAAGGCATTTGATACTATCAGTCACGAGACCATAGTTAACACCATATGCAGTAAAATAGTACCGCACTACGTAATATATACCCTATACAGTGTAATATCTTTCTTGAATGCAATTAGGTTTTAGGGAGAATTTATTGTCTGAGCATGCAATATAAGATCTAGCAACATAAATCAATACTTCATTGCCGATAAAAAAGTATAAACGATAATCCTCGATCTAGATAAGGCATTCGATACGATTTGCATGAACTTTTAATCAAAAAACTTAGGCTGCCAGTAATTCGTGAACCGAAGTTGGAATTATTCACTAGATACCTTAACAATAGAAATCAATATGTAAATGTTAATAGCATACTAAGTGATAAGAAACAGATGAGTTAAGAATTGGGACCGATCCTCTTTCTTATACACTGTGATCCATTTTCATTAGTACACGTTTGTATCTCAGCCATATTTTCATTTGATAACAAGGATTATTAGCAATAAGTGTGCCTTGTGTGTAATTGAAAATAAAAGTATTAAATAATAAAAGAAAGTTTAAGAAATCAAAACCCGCCTACGTTAAAAACCAATCCAAACAACCGAAAATGATAAACAAGCCATGTGCTTTATAGTCTTGGCCTTCCGAGTGTAGGCAGACGCTTTCTTTAAATTATCGTACGACTGCGCAGGCAATGTAAGCCCTAGTATAGCGCGAAGTACAAAGTATCCCAGAATATACTACAGAATTTACTACTCCTTGATATCTCTTAATAGCACTAAAATGAGAACAGAATGTGCATTTTATGCAAATAATATGCCTATTCTGAACGATGTACGACAAAGCATGATAGGTATTTGTGAGATAATACAACGCAAATGTAATGAAATTTGAAAACTGAAATACTTAGTATTCTTGAAATCACCAATTTTAGAGTTATTTGCTTCGAAGTTGGATCTAATTTAGTATTTTTTTTATACCGTATTACAAAATTATTCTGTTTTATTTTTTCCAGTATTGCTTTATAATAATAAAATCATCATCAAAATAAGGAAAAATATTATTATTTTTATATAATGATTATCGTTAAAAGTAATAATAATAATATGTATTCACTATGTGCATGATACTTTGTATGTATATATGGTATGTCAGCATCTAAATAAAAAATAAATTACATTATAATACCATAGCACGTTGATACATAAATAAAATAATTCACATATTGCAGAAAAAATACACTTAAAACCTTAAAACATACAACAAAGTAAAAACTAAAGGTAACAAATTATGTATCTAATAATCTGTTTGTGAATTCAGTTAAAATATAATAACCATTTCTCAGTAGTAAAGCCTTCATCTTATTTTATATCTTAAAAAAATGACTTCTAATACTTTCACTAAAGCTATTGTGTATTAAGTAGTATTCCATTATAAAGAGTCTTTAAAAGTCGAAATATGGTGCTGAAGAATAGCCAATAAATTCCCGTGCCTTCTATTATTTTCAGAGGACATATGAAATTGATGCAGATTGCATTTTGCATGTACGAGAAACTTACTTGCATATATAAACACACGGTACAGTTTATTCTGTTAAAAACACAAGTATTTCTACAGCTTTCTCTATATCTAACATTGTATATTACCCTTAATAAACGTTTTTGTAATAGAAATATACTGGATACTTCACTGGATTTTTCCGAGATATATGTTTTGAGATAAACAGGGGAACAGGCCAAAGCGAAATACACATACATTAAAACCTCTTCACTGAGAATATTTTTTAATAGATTTTAATAGAATTAGTAGATCATTGTGCGCTCCTGATGGTTTGGGAACTGTTTGCTGACTTATAGAAACCAACCTATCATACATTAGTTTATCCGTAGAGATGGTTATATGGAAGAGCAACCCAGTTGAATATCGCCATCTCCTTTATTGTTTAACTGTAATAAAATTTGTATCATGCAGAAAAAAACATTTTATTATTATTATTATAAATTGCAAAATACAATTTATTTAATTTATTGCAAACATAATCAATACGCGGTTCCCACGGAGCGCGCGGAAATGTGCTATCCATATATTTGTCCAAAAATAATGTATTCACTTAACGGGATCCCACAAAGTAATATATTTCTTCTAAGTTTAAACTAGGAATAACTGCTTAATTCTTGTTTAAAATTAACTTATTTCGATCACATAAAGCACCCATATCATCTAAAATAGTTTTAATATAACAGCTAAGCTCATCAACACTAATGTCAGAGATGCACACAGTAATATTATTGGCGAACATAGTTGTAATTTCTTTGCCAATGTGCTACGGTAGATCATTAATATAAATAGAGATATTTCCAGAGTAATAACTTAGGAGCAAACCCTCATTTTATTTACTCGTATGGGTTCTGTTGTCCATAAACAAACTTATTAGATCAAGAATGTTATCTCTTATACCTTACACCTATTTTCCAATTTGCTAAACAGGTCATGCCTACTTTGAAGCTATTAAGTTCATGATTATATGTATTTACAGTGAACAGAAAACAGAAGGTAACATTGCGGGTGACATGTGTGAACAAAGAACGAGGTTAGATTGCTATTAGAAAGATGTGACCGAACCGTTACTACGTCGCGTGTACAATTATGGTAGAACCACTGAAAAGAGAATTACCAGAAACCTTCACTTAGGCTTCCCGCCAAGGTTTCATTGACGTCATTTTGTTGTGGGTACATCCATCAGTTCATTTGTTGTTTCAGGTTAAAACAATGAATGATATTCTGTGATATATCAAAATGTATTTTTACCAGTACAATAGCACTATGCATGGGTAAGAATCACTGGAGGGAATTACTGCTTGTTGCGTTGACTAATAATTTATGTTAGCAATATGATGAATAAACGAGGTGGAACCATTTGCGCTATTCGGAAATGTTTAAGCAGAATGACAGGAAAAGGCACTGTCTTATTTAGGTTTCCTAAAGATACCCAAAGGTATTTTGTTATTGATGTAAATTATAAGCATTTCCCAGTAATTATGAACCTTTCTTTTTTAAGGTCCGAATTTATGCTAATAGCTATCATTGCTCTAGCCATGCATTCGATGGAAAAAAAAAAGGTCCGAATTGTGGTTAGCAGCATGCGATCGTGAGGATTTAGCAAGAAATAGTTTAGCCGAACATTACAATAATTTTCAGTTGTGTGCATGTCATTTTGAGACCAAAATGTTCTAGATGTATCAAAATAGATTGCTAACAACAGCATTACCTATTACTTTCCCTCAACTGGGCAGTTTAAAGTTAAAGAGAAGAAATATTAATATTCCTCCAGGACAACCTCCCAGTAAGAAATTGAAGATTTTCTTAGGTAAGACATTGTATTCATTTCAATACATTTTGTGACTTTATATCAGGAAACAACACATAAAAAGGAAGCAATACTTTTAATAGAGTAAGTCATATTAATATTATATTTCTTAATAAACAAATTTAAATATAATTACACCAAAGCTTATCAATTCCCGAGTTCCATAAAAGCTACAAGAAAGCTCCTAAAACTCAAGGAGTTTTCAGTGAACTAAGAAATTGGGAGCTTTAAGCTTATGCTTTCCTCCGGATTTGGAGACTACATAAAATTTTATAGATCAGGACCCGAACCTTTAATACCTGGTGACTTTAATGAGCAATTGTGAGAGATGGAGGGCCCTGAAAAATCGTAATCAGATATTTATAACCTCATACAAAGTGCTAATAAAAATCTGTTTGATAAAATGAAAGGGGTTAGCAAAGATTTGAAAATTTTTACGAAGGTAGATATAGAAGTCAAAGAAGTAAAACAAAAAGTGATAGCTTTAGAATCTGAAAACGTCTTCAGATAGTTGAGAGAACACTAAGAAAAAATATAATAGTTTTGCATGCTTTAGAGGAAGCTGAAAACTAATCACAACAAAATTTGATAAATAAAGGTAATAGGCCGTCACAAAGCTATCTTATGCAGCCTGTAGAACATATTTGCTTGGTTAAATAAGTTCATCCTGTGGACACAGTAGTTAGTTATCTGTTGATCGTTTATCTATCAAATACCTGTCATCAATTCACACTTAATCTTCAGTACATTTGTAGTTTCTCTGATTCTGACAATATCTTCAAATCTGCTCGTAAATTAATTCATTTTGTCATCTATCTTTTCACTGTTTTTCTGACTTCCGACCTGTACACAACTCTCAAATTACACCAATCAATCACCAATCACCTTGATAATATTAAATCTACTCTTATCTTTGCAATCGGTAAAACTTCAACGTAACTTTCTATAATACGTAATATTTTCTTTAAACATTGGGCAACACGATGTGCTACAACCAAATTTAAATCAAAGTTAATGCCACTCGGATTTTTTTTTACACATTCTTGGACTCATTTAGCACTTTTTTTTTAATTTGATTATCGGAAAGATCTTAAAATTCTAAGACCCTGTGCAAAAAATTAGAATTTTCTGAGACCTGTAAATCGTCTAAAAAAATTATAATGGACCGCACCCGCCTTGTCCAATGTCGACCGTGACGTCACTTGATAGGAACAATCTAGTCGCACAGAGAGACTCGACGACACAGAAGACTAAACAATCAGAATGGAAACTGGCGGTATATCCTTTGTACAATTTAACTCCAGAATCACGTATCTTGTTGGAATAGATATCAGGGGCGTATTTTGTAATATTGTAGTCAGGGTCGCAATTAGGAGTTTATAATTTAATTTTGCACAAATCTTCAACTTTAATCAAATTTGCAAAATCACTCTTTCTGAATTGTCTAAAAGTTAGTTTGACATAATGCTGAACTTGTCATTTTGTTGATTTTTTTAATCTATTTTCAAAATTACAAAGTATGTAACTAAATTATTGTACAAATCAGATTTCTTTGTACATCTGGCAACTCTGTATTGAGTACCAGATTACTTGTTGTTCTCAATCTACCAAACATGGCATCGCTGTATTCTATTCCAGGGATTCGATGCGCGCTTAGAAATGCGCTAACCTTCCCCCTCCCTGAAAGATTCCATTCTGATTGTTTAGTGTCGACGATCTCAAGCGGAATGCACGAGCTTTGATATGTTGCGCGATCGTTTCGTTTCCTATCCTCGGCACGATGTTAGTTGCACCGCGCTTCCAATTCCCTCTTTTAGAAGTCGAGAACCACATATCGGATTCATCTGAAATTTTCAACATTGCCTAATTTTAAATAATACTTTATCCACAAGAAGTAACAACTACTATAAGTAAAATTCATTAAATGAGCCCATTCCATGATATTTAAAATCATTTATCACAAAAATTTTTGTTTACAAGTATTTTACTTTTTTTGTTTAATGACAGCCACACAAAAAAAATGGTCTGGCCTGCGGATCAGACCAGTGTATCCTTATATATTTGGACCCTCTGAAACCCAATCCAAAGTTAGAATTGTCAGATTGGCTCGTTCTTCACCCCAGACCCCCCCCCCCCCCCCCCCCTAAAAAATGGTCTGTCCGGCGGACCATACCAGTGTATCCTTATGCATTTGGACCCTCTGAAACAAAATCCAAAGTCAGAATTGTGGAATTCGTTCGTTTTTCACCCTTAACCCCAAAAAGCACCCCCAAAACCAAATAAAGTGGTCTGGCCTGCGGATCAGACCAGTGTATCCTTATGTATTTGGACCCGCTGAAACCGATTGGCTCGTTTTTCAATTTTTCAGGCCAGTTATGGCGATCAGTTCACTTGCTGGGTAAATATAAGTCACACCTTAAGCTCAAGTAACTAGGGAAAATGAAGAAAAAACAAAAAATAGAATAACAATTTTATCAATCAAAGAATAATAACATGTATTTTATTTAAATGTTATTCTAAAAAACTTCTTCGAATATATATATATATATATATATATATATATATATATATATATAGAGATATGCATGGTCATATACAGGCCCGTTTCATACACTGAGCGGTTGTAGTGCAGCCCGATTTGACGTTGTGCAGCCCGGGGTCGGGCTCATCAACGTACCCCCGTGTATATCATCACTAAATGGCCACAAATCACGTTAGCTTCCTTCCTACAAAATTTTGGGGTGGGCTTCAAAAAGTCATATTTTCATGTTCCGAGATACACTTTTAGTTCAGCACTACTGAGTCAGGCGGCGCTGTTCCTGTATATCCAAGACTCTTATACAGCTGATATCTATCGCACGTTATATAGCCCGATATTTGGCATCGTTGCAATGGCTCGATAACGTTCGATTCTTATTTCCTCTTAAATACTTTCTTCATGAACTCACAATCGATGAATGAAAGCTCTTTATTTGAATCAATTTTTTAACCTCACAAGTATTGTATCATATTCGAACAATTTTTCTAAATTCAAAAATTCATATGCCTACTAAAAATTATAAAATACATGGTACAGTGTTATGAAAGAAGAATAGTTGTTAGCATCTTAAACATCTTAAAATGTCTTTTGAAGTGTAATACGGAAATTCAAATAAATGTTCCTAAATTAGGATTGTGTTTTTTTGCATTCAGTATTCAATAATACTATACTTAATTATTATAATTTTAGTACTAAAATTTTCATGGAGAAATATCGGTCATTAAACAATAATTATTATTATGCAGAATGATGTTTTACATATTATAAGGATAGATAGGCATTGTCCATAATCACTATAAGCTGGTACTACTTCCACATCCACATAGTGGAGTGAACGTATAATAAACGTAAAAAAAATGTTTTTTTAAACAGGCTTAGAATGCCAATATGCGAATATTTTAAGTTTGAGCAAAAAAAAATCTGTGTGAAATTTTTTTTTTGTGCGCACGATTACTCTGGAACCGTTTATGATGTTAACTCAAAAGGGACACCTGTGTATTATAGAGAGATCTGGAAATAGATTATGTTTTGATCTTATTCCGTTGAAGTTTGGGATGGGGGGATAAATAGGCAAAGCAAGCGAGAGTTTATAAAATTGGGATTTAGTGTATGTACGAGAAGCCAAGTACCTACTCAAAATTTTTTTGACATCAGCCACTTCCACTATCACCCCCATTACCATCCCTACCCCATTATTAATGGACGAAAAAAAATAAAATTGTGATTTTGTGTGTGTATAAGTACCAAAGGCCTAAATTTTTTGCATCAGCTATACCTCCCACTACCATCCCCCTGTCGATATGGCATATTGTTTTATGGGCTTTTGTGGTAGACGATGGCAAATATTATATTATTTAAGTTCTATGATCAGTTATTTCCACATAATGGACTGCAAATACAGTATCAACCTTTTTTTTTCTTTGTAGGAGACTTGGATGTTGAAATAGTGATTCTTTAGGCAGCGGTTTTTTAAGTCAGGTTCCCTTTACTGTATGGTGCACCTAACTGCATGACGTGATCTGTCTTGGTTCCCTGTTAAGCCTACATGGTCTCTAAAAAAACACAATTTTGATGGGCTAACTTGAATCGTTTTATTCTATTCTATCCCACGTAGTGGAGTTGAAGTATAGTAATCGTAAAAAAAAATTTTTGCTCAAATTATTGAAGGTGATTATGGAAGGGAATAAAAAGATAAAATTGTGATTTAGTGTGTATAAAGGAACAAAAGGCCTGAATACTTTTTTGGCACTCGCCACCACCTCTACCAAATTATTAACGGGAATAAAAAAATAAAATTGTGATTTATGTGTACAAGAGCCTCTAAATTTTTTGCCAACAGCTTCCCCCTCTACTACCTCCACTACCATTTCAAATATTATATTATCAGAGTTCTATGAACAATTATTTTTACACAGTGGATTGCAAATATAGTATCGACATTTTTTTGCTGTAAAAGGTTTGGGCAGGAAAATCTAGATGTGGAAGTAGTGATTTTTTAGGCAGCGTTTTTTTTTATTAATAAACACATATATTTTTATGATGGTTATTTGAATTTATATTTGTAGTCGGTCTCCCTGCATGGTGCATCTGACGTCATGCACCTACCTTGATTGCATTGGATTCGGAATGACGTCTAGAAAAATGTGCAAAAGTTTCAAACCCGCACATAAACAATTGCAAAAGTTATAAACTAATGAAAATTGAAAAAATAACGAGTTCCCGTTTTTTGCAAATAACTCGAAAACTATTAAAAATTTTAAAGAAAGATTCTTAAAGAGGAAGAAATTTCCAATAAAAAAGTCCCGACTCCCGAAACTCTACATCTATTATTAACGAGATTATTAATAACATTAATTTAATGTTGAAAATAAAGCTCCACGCAGCGAACACTAAGGCGTTACGATGCTCTGAAACCGTCCGGAACAAGTAAAAATATTTTTTGTTATTAGATATTAATTTTAAAATTCATAAAAGTTATGTTATTATTTAAAAACTTAAAGGAAAAAAATTTTTTTTATTAATTTTAATTACTCTTACTTTTTTAATATTCAAAAATACTATGAGATTACATAAACTTAAAATTTTTATTGCTATTTGTTTAAACAAATTTTACAAACAAATAGATAAATTACGTATTTTTGAAAAATATTTTTCTGCCATTTTATTTGTTATAGAATATTAGATTTAAAAAAATTCTTAAAAATTGTTTTTAATTGTTTATAATCACTTTTGTCTTTTTTCATTATTTAAACATGTTATTAAGAAAAAATTTTATTCCTAAATTTATTATTTGCAATTATTCAAAAAGTGGAAAAAATATTTTTTTTTTGTTGTGAATTTATTTGTTTATTTAATAAACAATTTGTTATTAACAATCGCCGAATGTGTTTATATTTTTTTTAGATAGAAAAAAATAACAAAAACGACCGTATACATAAACATGAAAATTCTTTTGTGAATAATAATTTAAAAATCGAGAAAATACTCGTATCAAGTATACCGTGGAAATTGACAAAAACTAGATTCAAAACATTAATTTTGTCTGCATAACCAAAGCGTTCTGTCCGAAATGTCCATTTTATTTAACACATGTTAGAATCAAAACATAGCCTACTGCTATTCTTGTTTTATTACATGTAGGCAAATAATATACCTACATATTTAGATAAAAAAGGTATATTTTAATCACAGTTAGAAAACACTAACGAAAATATTAGTGGGAAAACAGCAGAGCGTTTGCCCTAAACAACTTTATGACAGCATCAAAAAAGGTGATTAAGGAATTCTTTCTGCCGCGATTTTATTATTTTAGTTTGTTTTTGATTTTGGTGTGGTAACAAGTGCAATAAGAAGTCCTGAACTAAATCTAAGCATTGAATAAAAATAGTCAAAAAACTTTCTGATAATTTGTTAACTAGCAAGAAAATAAAAACCATTAAAAATTACTGTCTGTATAATTTAAGAAATATAGTGTAATAATGCATAAATCTGTAACGAAAGTGAGTGAAACTATATCTTCTATTGCTTTATTTTTCGAGTTGTTTATAAAATATTGATGTTAAAAATACCACGTGTCTATTCAAAAAACCGCTGCCCAAGGAATCACTACTTCCACATCAGGATTTTCTATCCAAGTCACACAACGAAAAAATTTTATATATGGAAATAATTGTTTATGGAACTTTAATAATATAATATTTGAAATCCTCTACCCCAAAAACCCATAAAACGATACCCCACATCGGTAGTGGGGTGGGGGTGGTGACAGGGAGTGGGAGTGGGGGGGTGGATAAAGTAAAAAAATATTTTGAGGTTTCTGGTTCTTGTACACACACTACATCACATTTTTTTCATCCCCTTTAATAATGGGGTGGGGGTGGTAATGGGGGTGGCTAATGCCAAAATTTTTTTTGAGACCTTAGCTTCTCTTGTCTATACTAAATATCAATTTTATGAACTGTTACCTGCTTGATTTACCTGTTTACTCCAAATTTACCCCAATTTACCCCCCAACCCTTCGACGGAACAAGATTAAAATATAATCTAGTTCTAGATCTCGTTAAAGTACATATGTGTACCAAATTTCAAGTGAATATCTCAAACGGTTCCAGAGTAAACGTGCGCACAAAAAAAGTTACAGACCGACAGACAGACCGACAGACCGACAGACAGAAATTTTTTTTTCGCTCAAACTTGAAATCTCGACGTTTCATGACATTCTAAGCCTATTTGAACAATAAAAATTTTTAAAAATTTTTTTGTCGTTACTATACTTCCACTGGATGTGGAAGTAAAATAAAGAACAAAATTTGTACCATTTACAAATAATTCTTTTCGTGAAGTATACGTCATTACCTCTAGGACTGCAGTTTTCGCCATGTATTTTTACGGAATTGAAAATTATTTTTTCTGTACTAAAGCATTTCTTATAAACAATGACTTTCATTTTATTTTAAATTTCCAACTTCTCAGTTAATTTGTTGTAATGTATTCTAATGTTTTGATTATTTAATTTTAACAAATTCTAAAATAATTCTTTATACTTCATTTATACATTTTATTTTCGTCAGTAATTTAGGACTAATAATTTTTTAGTTCGATTTATGGCTAAATACTGTAATATAACTCTATCTTGTTTTAAACAGGCGTTGTGTAGCTTTTGTATACCATTGGCAACAGTTCTTTTGGCATTTGAGACGCTTTAATTGTTTTATTGCTCTGTGCAAGAAAGCAACTGTCACCAAATTTAAGTTGAATGTAGGTAGAAGAATGTAAGAAAAAAAGGTGCACAAAAGAGTTTACACACAAAAGGAAGAGGTCACCCTAAACTAGCTTCCCCATATACATTAAGAAAACATATTATGACTGTACGCAGTATTACATTAGAATGAGAAAACTATTAAACAAAATTTTTAAACAATTATATACAATTATATAAAATAAAATATAAATATTATATTACCTTTAATAACGATAATTTAACTATCAGATGTACGGTTTTTTATTATAACCATTATACGAGAGAATTTTATGCTCTACCGAAAAGTTACGTATATTGTTTTGCCTTATCTTGCTTAATTTTCAAAGGAAAAAGCATATTTTGTTGCAATTATTGTTAGTAACTTTTGAACCCGAAAAGAAAGAAAAGAAAAGAATATCACACAAATTCCTTTTTAAGAGCATGACCTGCGAAGACTAATTAATGTCGGGCACAAGTATTTTATATCCTTGCACTAATAGTACAGTAACTAGAGGTTTTAACTTCGGAATAATGTCATATTGAACGGATTTAGTTCATTTTTGGAGGTATAATAGTAAATGCTTGATAGAAAAGTTTCTATATTGTGCGGGGGCTTGCTAATTTATAGAGGGTGAATGCCACCCCCTCTCAGGGGATGGCACTTAAAAAATATATATATATATATACAGTGTGTCTCACTTTTCACCACTACACCCCAATATCTCGGGCATTTGTTGATCGATTTAGATCAAATTTGGTGTACTTCTTTTGCTTCAGATTGTGATTAAAAAGTTATTTAAATTTTTTTTTCGAAATTAATTACGCCTACTATGATCAAAAGAAATTGGCAAAAATTGGGAATTTATATTAGCGATTGAGATAGGGTTTTTGTTTTTACAGAATCTTGTTCGGCATGACCTAAAACCCTTGTATACCAAATTTCGTTAAAAAATATTCATTCCTTTAAAAAAAAACCGCTGCCCAAGGAATCACTTCCACATCCAGATTTTTTATCCAAGTCACTCACAACGAAAAAATTTTGTATGAGAAAATAATTGTTTATGGAACTTTAATAATATAATATTTGAAATTCTCTACCCCAAAAACCCATAAAACGATGCCCCACATCGGTAGCGGGGTGGGGGGTGGTAATGGGGGTGGCTAATGCCAAAATTTTTTTTTGGACCTTAGCTTCTCTTGTATATACTAAATACCAATTTTATGGACTCTTATCTGCTTGATTTACCTATTTTCCCCAAATTTACCCCAATTTACTCCCCAACCCTTCGACGGAACAAGATGAAAATATAATCTAGTTCTAGATTTCGTTAAAGTACATATGTGTACCAAATTTCAAGTCAATATCTCAAACGGTTCCAGAGTAAACGTGCGCACAAAAAAAGTTACAGACAGACCGACAGACAGAAATTTTTTTTTTCGCTCAAACTTAAAATCTCGACGTTTCGTGACATTCTAAGCCTATCTGAACAATAAAAATTTTTTTTAATTTTTTTTGTCGTTACTGTACTTCCACTGGATGTGGAAGTAAAAATCATATCTAAGGTTTCAATAATAATCGCCCTACTATTCGAGTTATTTATTGTCGGATATTTACATAACTTGGCAGTCGTGTAATAAAGACGCTAATTAAGCATTAGGACACATTTTTTATCCAAAACACTATTATGAAATGAATATTTGAAAAATTGTAGCTATTTTACTTCCACATCCAGTGGAAGTATAGTAACGACAAAAAAATTTTTAAAAATTTTTATTGTTCAAATAGGCTTAGAATGTCATGAAACGTCGAGATTTCAAGTTTGAGCGAAAAAAAAAATTTCTGTCTATCTGTCTGTCGGTCTCTCGGTCTGTAACTTTTCTTGTGCGCACGTTTACTCTGGAACCGTTTGAGATATTGACTTGAAACTTGGTACACATATGTACTTTAACGAGATCTAGAACTAGATTATATTTTCATCTTGTTCCGTCGAAGGGTTGGGGGGTAAATTGGGGTAAATTTGGAGTAAATAGGTAAATCAAGTAGGTAAGAGTTCATGAAATTGATATTTAGTATAGACAAGAGAAGCTAAGGTCTCAAAAAAAAATTTGGCATTAGCCACCTCCATTACCACCCCCACCCCATTATTAAAGGGAATGAAAAAAAATGTGATTTAGTGTATGTACAAGAACCAGAAACCTCAAAATATTTTTTTTACTTTATCCACCTCCCCACTCCCAACCACTGTCACCACCCTCACCCCACTACCGATGTGGGGTATCGCTTTATGGGTTTTTGGGGAAGAGGATTTCAAATATTATATTATTAAAGTTCCATAAACAATTATTTCCAGATACAAAATTTTTTCGTTGTGTGACTTGGATAGAAAATCCGGATGTGGAAGTAGTGATTCCTTGGGCAGCGGTTTTTAAAATACTTAGAATTCAGCATACCAATATCTTTGTTAACATGGAATAGATTTGACAATTGCATCGAATGTCAAATTAAACTTAAACATGGCTGCACAACAATTAACTATTGCTGATAAAATTGAAATAATAAGAATTATCAAATCCATTCCAAAGCACTCCATGTTAACAAAGATATTGGTATGCCGAGTTCTAAGTATTTTAAAAAATAGCCACCATTTTTCAAATATTCATTTCATAATAGTGTTTTGGATAAAAAATGTGTCCTAATGCTTAATTAGCGTCATTATTACACCACTACCAAGTTATGTAAATATCCGACAATAAATAACTCGAATAGTAGGGTGATTATTATTGAAATCTTAGATATGATTTTTTTGATATAAATTCCTAATTTTTGCCAAATTTTTTTGATCATAGTAGGCGTATTTAATTTCGAAAAAAAATTTTTAAATAACTTTTTAATTACAATCTGAAGCAAAAGAAGTATACCAAATTTGATCTAAATCGACCAACAAATGGCCGAGATATTGGGGTGTAGTGATGAAAAGTGAGACACACTGTATATATTTATTGGAGCTGAAATAGAATCAAACTTTAAGAAGAAAAGGTTCTATGCAAATTTTCACATAAATTGATAGTTTTTAAGTTATAACGACTTCAAAATTGCGATTTTAGCTTAAAAAAAGGTATTTCCAAACGGCTTTCGTCAAATATCTCGAAAAGTATTACTTTATTGAAAAAATGTTACAGACCAATTGCAGAAAGTACAAACTGGGAAATAATTATATTTTTTGTTTATTGATGTAGGATTAACAATTTCGGAGATATTTAAGTTTATATTTGGTATCCAAGTGTTTCGAAATTACCTTTAAAGTTTAAAATGCATTTTTTTCTAAAGCAAGTGCTTTAAATGAGCAAAAAAATTTGAACATCTAGGTAATGCTACATCCTAACGAAAAACTGTATGAGATAATTTCTTTAAATTACTGGCTAATTAGAGTAACAAAATGGCGACCTTTTTATATAAAAGAATATAAATACGCTCATTTTTACATCATAACTTCTTTACTTCTTATGCTACAGGAACGAGTAAAAAATAACTTGAAAGCGCAATTAATTGTCTTTAATTTCATTTCTTAGTATGCGTGACGTAGGTGTCTCAATTTCTGAGATATTTAACATTTAAACTGCATTTTACGACATAAACGTTCGGACGCCATTTGTAAACTTTCATATCTCCGAAACTATTAAATCTATGTAAATAAATAAACAAGCTAAATTCATTATAAGTTTATGAGCTTTATTTTTGGTCTCTACCCATTTTTCAATAAAACTAATATTTATTGAGATACCTATTTGGAAATGGAAAACAAAATATATTTTTATCGAAAATACCTTTATAGTTTAAACTGTATTTTTTTCTAAAGCAAGTGCTGTATACAAACTAAAAAATTTGACATCTACGTCATGCTATATATTATTGAGAAACAGTGTTTGAAATTCCTTTCTTTAATTACTGGCTAATTACAGTAACAAAATGGCGACGTTGTTTAAAAAAAAATGTGTAGACGCACATTGCTTCGGTCATAACTTCTTTGTTTTTTATGCTATAGAAACAAATAAAAAAACAGTTGAAAGCTTAATTAATAACCAATTATTCTACTTACTAGCATCCTTGACGTATGTGTCACAGTTTCTGAGATGTTTAACTCTCACTCTAAATAATTATCTTATAAACATTTGGGCGCCAAATGTAAACTTAAATATCCCCGAATTTATTAATCCTACATCAATAAACAAAAAATATAATTAATTCCCAGTTTGTACTTTATGTAATTGGTCTGTAACATTTTTTCGATAAAGTAATACTTTTCGAGATACCTGACGAAAGCCGTTTGGAAACCTTTTTTTTTAAGCTAAAATCGCAATTTTGAAGTTGTTATAACTTAAAAACTATAAATTTGTGTGAAAAATTGCATAGAACCTTTTCTTCTTAAAATTTGATTCTACTTCAGCTACAATAAATATATATATATTTTAAGTGCCACCCCCTGAGAGGGGGTGGCATCTACCCCCTATAAATTAGCAAGCCCCCGCACAATATAGAAACTTTTCTGTGAAGCTTATACTTCCAAAATGAACGAAATCCATTCAATATGACATTATTCCGAAGTTTTGCATATTTTTATCTCTAGCCACTGTACTATAATAATAATTATTATTTTTATTAGTGCAAGCATATAACATATAATCAATAAAAGAAAATATTAAATTTTTGCTTGCCATACTTAAAAGGGAACTTTATGCTTTATAGTACGTCGGGTACATGGCTATATAAGCCAAAAATCTGCACTTTCTGTGGTCATAGTTGATGCCAAAAGGTAACTTTCCAGATAGGGAGCCACTTTAAAATCCGTGCAACACCAAAATGGCGACCATTAAAGATGGCTGCCATTAGCCACAATGAATGTTTTTTTATCTCAGCTCCTAATGGTTCGATTTCTATTTTCTTTTTTTTTTTGTTTGAAAGCTGTTGTAAAGAAGACACTTTTTTGTCCCTATACGTTTATCTGTACACTTTAAAATTTAAAAAATATATATTTTTTAATTTTTAAAGATATTTCTTTGCACAGTGGGACAAACTGAATCTGAAATCTTATTTCATATAATGCAACTTTCAATTGATGTTAACTTGGGACAGCTGGTACGTAGTAAAGGTCATTGTAATAACTTTTTCAAAATTAAGCCTATAAGTATTATAGTGACAGTGAAATAAAATTAAATAAAAAGTTATAAATACTTCAAAGAGAACTTCATGCTTTGTTGTTATTTGATGGCAATTATTTTTTGCTCATATTTGATCCATATACTCGGAAAACACAAAGGTCACTTGCTGTCTCAAAATAAGTACATTTTCAAAAGAAAAATTGCATCAAGGGATCCTTTTACTAGTATACCTGATGTTACTGTACTATTAAAACAATTCGTTTTATATATCTATGTTAGGTAAATAAACGTAATTTAATTTCTACCCCTTTGCATATTTTTATTTTACTGTTAATAAAGTAATACTTTAAAAGTGGAAAACAAAAAATGAGGACAAATTCAAAATATTTAAATACTTATAGGCCTACCACGGAGTAATTACATTATCAGTTATTAATAATTAATGTCTATTTGCATAAAAAAATAACCTAATATTTTATTAGGTTCTTCTAATATATCTTCAAATTCGTAACAATGAATAATAAAAAACGTAACTGTTAAATTATTTTGGCGTTCAAAGAATGAATATATTTCCTTTAATAACTGGCCCTCCATTAGCGTCTCTACTGTAAACGGTAATGGTAATGGCGCAGTATAGCAAGTACTCCTATTATATTGTGCTTCGTGACGATGCATGCATCAAAGAAATATATATTATAAAAATATAACCTACTGAGGCCCGATTACATTGGCAACATCGCTGGGACGGAGAACGAACGCTAGCTATATTCTTATATACAGCGGGCTTTGAAAGGATCAGTAAATATATCCGGGCTCTGAAATATGCCATGTTTATATAATTGAAAGAAAAATAATAATTAGCTACCCCTAGTGGCTTCCTATTAGAAAAGATTCATAACATTAGCCATATTTAATAAATTTGTTCATTTATACACTCGGGAAATGCCGGGCTTATGAACGACCTGTCGATATATCGGGCTACACAATATACCGTCTATACCTATATATATATATATATATATATATATATATATATATATATATATATATATTATTCATGAATATCTGCTATAAATTGGTGACCCCTACAAGAGTACGCAATTGATATGAAACATAAGCACAAATTTTTGTTAGATTAAAAGGGGATCTGAATTGTTAATAAGCAAAAACGAAACGACAGAACTCCAACGAACAATCCAGAAGAAATTCTGAAAAAAGTTTGAAAATATTGAGAAACGAGAGCAAATTTAAATAAGCTATGGATTACATCTATTCAGATCAAGCAAGAAATCTCTGTTAAAAACCTGGAAGATTAAAACTCCAACAAGGCTCCTGATATTCCGCATGAATCAAATTCGTAGACTTGGAAGTATATATTCCCAACATTCTCCTAAATCAATCCTAGACGGCGAAGAAGCAAAACTTTATTTATTTAGTAAGTGAATTGTTTTGCCATTTATCATTATTTCTTCGTTATTTACAAGAATCAGTCAGTCATTCAAAGTTGACGTATCAAAAGACATCTCATTCAAAAACATCACAAACAGCATATTATATTCAATCAATTCATCAATCAATCAATTAGTCAACGATTTATTATTTCTTTCTTTTAAAAATGGCATCTCCTACAGAAAATATTTTATTGGATGACATACCAATATCATCAGGTGCAGGGACATCTCATGGTAATTACGCCGCGACCATTAAATTACCACCTTCCTGGGTATCCAAACCAGAAATATGGTTTACTCAAATTGAATCGCAATTTTCTATTCACAGGATTGTTAGCGATCGAAAAAAATACGATTATGTCATTGCCAGTTTACCCCCTGAAATTATTACCACGGTGTATGACGTTGTCACTAATCAGTCAGAAAGAGATCTATATGATAACTTGAAAAATATTCTAATTTCTCGTTTGACCTCAATCGAGGAAAAGCGGTTAGAGGATCTACTCTCTGGTTCCCAGATGGGAGACCTGAAGCCATCAGATTTTTACCGGTCAATGCTATAAACGATCGGAGGTTCCCATGTGGTGAGCCAGGAGCTCCTAGTCAAGTTGTGGAAGCGGCGATTACCAAAAACAATCTTCATTGCAATTACCGCGTCAGGAAAGACTAAGATTAAGGAATTAATCGACATTGCTGATCGAATATGGGAATCGTGTCAAAATTCTATGACTTCCCTTACCTCAAATTCAATTTGTAACGTCAATCCCACAGTTTCTACGTCTAATTTGATCGCAACATTTCAAGACACGTTAAATCAGGTGTTACATAAACAAGAAATCTTTACATCTCAATTACTTGCTATTGAATCTAAAGTTTCTTCAATAACTTCCACCACTCCTACAGTTTCTGGAACTTATTGCGATAGTTGTAGAAGTCGACTCGACTCAAGAAATCGAAGAGGCTCGAGGCCCCGTTCTAACAGTCGAAGTGGTACCAGCGTTAAATATAATACATCTAATACCAAGGTTTGCTATTACCATCAACTCGTAAAGCATTTAAGTGTCTCGGAGATTGGTGCACTTTCGCCAAAGATGTCAAAATCGACAATCAAAGATGACTAAATGTCAATAATATTTTGACAACTGACGTTAAAACTTCGGAGAGTAAACGTCGTCTTTTTATATTTGATAATACTAATAAATTAGAATTTCTCATTGACACAGGAGCTGATTTATCAATAATACCTCGGAATCTGTTAACGAATACTAGAAGAAACCCCGATGTTGTACTGACAGCAGCTAATGGTTCAGTTATAAATACCTTCGGAAATAAATTTTTGAAAATTGATTTAAACTTACGTAGGTTATTTCCTTTCGTTTTTAATATAGCAGATATTAATATCGCCATTATCGGAGCAGACTTTTTAGCTCATTTTGGTTTAGTTGTTGATTTGAAACATAAATGTTTAATCGACAATATGACTAGTTTGTCAACATATTTATTTTCAAACAATGGTCTGTTACATTCTCCTAAGTTATTTAGCATATCAAGTTAATTCGCTGCATTACTTTTACAATTTCCTAGTTTAATTAGCTCTCCAAATTACAATTTGCCCGTTAAACATTCCGTTGAGTATCATATTGTTACAGAAGGTCATTTACCTTTCTCACGCCCACGTAGGTTGGATAGCATTAAATTCAAGATAGCTCAGGATGAATTCAATTCTATGGTAGAATTAGGTATTTGTGTACCTTCTTCTTCTTCCGTATTCTCACCATTGCATATGGTGGAAAAAAAGAGCTGCGACTGGAGGCCTTGTGGAGACTATCGTCGTCTAAATTCAATTACTGTTCCTGACAGATACCCGTTGCCCCACCTCCATGACCTTAACTCGCAGTTTTATAATTGTGTTATTTTTTCAAAAATAGATTTGGTACGTGCTATCACCAAATACCTGTCGCAAAAAGTGAAGTTTTTAAAACAGCGATTACTACTCCTTTCGGTTTGTTTGAATTTGGGCGTATGCCTTTCGGCTTACGTAACGCCGGTCAAACTATCAACGTTTCACGAACGAAGTTTTAGTAGGTTTATCCTTCATTTTCGTCTATTTAGATGACATCTTGATTGCAAGTAAATCTAGTTCGAAACATTTAGAACACTTGAAACTTGTTTTTCAGAGGTTAGAATTGTACGGCAGAAATATTAAACCGTCAAAATGCATATTAGGTGTCAGTCATTTGACATTTTTAGGACACAATATTTCTTCAGCCGGTATTTTACCTTCTTCTGAACGTATTGATGTCATAAATAATTTTCCCTTACCTACTACAGTCAAACAACTTCAGCGTTTCATAGGTATAGTTAACTTTTATCATCGTTTCATACCTTTTTTCGCTGAAATCTTAATTCCTTTACATGCACTTTGTACTAGATTACTGCATGATAAAGTTAAAATAATAAATGATTGGTCTACCGACTGTCTTGACAGTTTTTCCAAAGCCAAAGCTGCTATAGCTGGTGCAACCTTTTTAGCACATCCACGTTGTGATGATAGCTCGTTTTTATCGCTGACAGTTGATTGTTCAAATGTCTCTATGGGGGCAGTTCTTGAACAGCGCGATGACGAAGGTGTACTTGCTCCATTAGCCTTCTTCTCACGAAAGCTTACTTTGGCACAGACAAAATACAGTTCCTTTGACAAGGAACTTCTTTCTTTATTTACAGCGATTAAACATTTCAGATTTTTACTTGAAGGTCGCACATTTATTTGCTTTACTGACCATAAACCTTTGATCAAAGCATTATTCACTAAAACTGAAAGATCTCCCAGGCAAACTAGACATTTAGAATTCATTGCACAATTTGCCTGCGAAATCAGACATATCAAAGGGAAAAATAATATTGTTGCTGGCACTTTATCACGTGAACATGATACGTCTTCTTTACAACAATGCTTTTCCCCAATTGTTACCCAAAAGTCTAACCTAGTTGATATTAACTTTGACTTAAATTTATTGAGCGAAGCTCAGAAAGATGATTCTGACCTTAAATTTTTATATCAGATACTTCATCGAACACAAAGAGAACTTTTCATTTAAAGAAAATTAGAATTCCACTTTCTTACAAGTTTATTTGGTGTGACGTTTCCCGCCCTAAACTTCGTCCTTATGTTCCTGTCGTTTATAGACGGACAATTTTTGATATATTTCATGGTTTATCTCACCCTGATATCAAAGCGATTAGAACATTAGTTTCTAAAAATTATTTTTGGCCTAAAATGACTTCAGATTGTAATCTCTGGGCAAAAACTTGTATTAGCTGTCAAACTAATAAAGTGACAAGACATACGAGGAGCCCGATTGCTAATTTCGATATACCTAAAGGACGATTCGACCACATACATATAGATTTAATAGGACCATTACCTCCTTCTAAAGGTTTTTCTTATATTCTTACTGTGATCGAGCGTTTTACTAGATGGCCCGAAGCTTATCCACTTCGGGATATTACTGCAGAAACTGTAGCGCGTACGTTATTTCAGAATTATGTTTGTCGATTCGGTGTCCCTGTCACAGTGACAACCGACCAAGGCGTTCAATTTGAATCAAAACTGTTCAAAGAATTTTCAAAATTTCTGGGATTTCATAGAATTCGTACGACACCATATTATCCTTCCTCGAACAGAATGATTGAAAGGTTTAATAAATCTCTTAAAACTGCTCTGAGAGCTAAGACTTCTACACCACATTGGGTAGATGAACTTCCTATCATACTATTAGCTCTCAGGACCATCCCAGAAGACGATTTGCAATGTTCCTCCGCAGAACTCGTTTTTAGTCAAACTTTACGAATACCTGGTGAATTTTTTATTAAATCATATACTTGTCCGGATATTCCTTATTTTATTACTAAATTACGTACTTCATTTAATAATTTAACGTTCATTCCACCTGTTCACCACGTTAATTACAAATCATTTGTCAGTCCAGACATCTCGAATTGTAGTTTTGTTTTCGTTCGGAAGGAACGTTTTAAAAAATTTTTTACTCCACTGTATGATGGACCTTTTAAAGTGTTGTCCCATACAGATAAGTTGGTTACTTTTGTTAAAGGAACTAAAGCCGTCACGGTAAATATTGACAGGATTAAACCAGCATATTTATTATCTGACAAATGCGATGTCATTCCACCGTTGATTAAGAAAGTTCGTTTTGCTATTGACGAATTGAATGACTGACTGATCTTTTTCTTAGCGGGGGAATAGTGTGGCGATCAGTTCACTTGCTGGGTAAATATAAGTCACACCTTAAGCTCAAGTAACTAGGGAAAAAGAAGAAAAAACAAAAAATAGAATACCAATTTTATCAATCAAAGAATAATAACATGTATTTTATTTAAATGTTATTCTAAAAAACTTCTTCGAATATATATATATATATATATATATTACCAAATTTTATTTTATTCATGAATATCTGCTATACCAGTGTATCTTTACCAAAGATACACTGGTATAGTCCGCCGGATAGATTATTCTTGTGGGGGTGTGTTTTTGGGATGAGGGGTGAAAAACGAGCCAGCGGGTTCAAGTACATAAGAATATATTGATCTGGTCCGCAGGTCAAACCACTTTTTTTGTTTTGGGGGTGTTTTTTGGGGTTAAGAGGGAAAACCGAGCGAATTTGACAATTCTGACTTCGGATTCTGTTTCAGAGGGTTCAAATATACAAGAATACATTAGTATGATCCGCCGGACACACCATGTTTTTTTTTTTGGGGGAGGGGGGTGTTTTGGGTTTTGGGGGTTAGTGGTAAAAAACCAACCAATCTGACAATTTTGACTTCGGATTCGATTTCAACGGGTCCAAATAGGGTACATAAGGATACACTGATCTGGTACTTTTTTGTATGCGGCTGTGTCATTAAACAAAAAAAGTAAAATACTTGTAAACAAAAATTTCTGCGACACATGATTTTAAAATCGTGGAAATTGATTCTATATACATCCAAGAATGTGTAAAAAAAATCCGAGTGGCATCAACTTTGATTTAAATTTGGTTGTAGCACACCGTGACAACTGTTCTCTACGGATAACTTTTATAAACGTATCAATTTCCTCAACGTAAACTTATGTGCCAAATATTGACATAAAACTTAAATGAACACCACGGTAGACACTAACACCGTTATAGTATCAGGTTTCGCTATTATATTCAACACATATAAGTTATTCGATTTGCTTGCTTAATTTAAACACTTGGGTGATATGAGGAATGTTAACTGTATACGTTCATATTAATGTCTACTGAAATTTCGTTCATGATTACAAAGTTGAATTAATTTTAATTAAAAACTTTACCAGGCACGAAAACAAGTTTCAAATGTTACTAATTCTATCTGTAAATCCTTTTATTCTGGAGGGATATATTTATGGAGATAAAAAATTGAGTCCCATGTTAATTCCGCATTTGGATTTAACAGCAGTAAAACTCGACGAAATGTATTATTCTCAATATAGATACGCGGACAATGCAAGCCAATAAATAATGTAATTATTTTTCCAATAAGAAATATTAGTTTAGCTACAGATAACTATATGATACTTTCATACACAGCGAGGTTAGATGCCGGAAGATTACTATGCTCTTAAACATTGGACTCAGGTACGAAGGTTGAGTTCAATAAACAGAGGCGTAGTTAGGCTACATGAGGCGACATACATTTTGGGGCCCCTATAGACAATAGTGATACGCAAAAAAAACAAAAGATAATTTTTTTTAATCGAACCGCCTTCAAAAATCTTCCAAAAATATCTCTAAAAAGTTAGAAATAAAATTTCATTCAGTTTTACTCATATCTATTAGTGAAGAGTAGCAAGGAACTGTAGCTGTTATTTTCTTGTTTCTCATGCTCAATATTAGATATAGGAAGTGTATGAAAGAAGTTGACGAGTCGGTTCGTAAGGGAACTTCTTGTTAATATTCTAGCCTCAGATTTAGATCAATGGTATATGAAAGGAACGAATGGTTTCCTTGAAAGTTATCTGCTGAATACCCAAAATAACATGTTTTAACAATAATGTAAGCGGCAATATTTATTTTTGAAAACTAGACGAGCTATGGGGCTCTAAAAGAGTGATTCTTTTTTATTTTTTATATATCTGTCAAGTAAATAGATGCTTTCCTGTCATTTTTTTACATGAAAATATTTTCTTATTATTTTTTAATAAAAATTTTTGTTTCAAATTGAATATATATCTCTCCTGATGAATTCTAAAGAGAATGAAAAAATTGTACAAATTTAAGTGAGATTTAATCAGTTGAAAGTGGAAATATTTTATTTAGTAAGACATGCGAGTGAAATAATAATAATAATAATATTAATAATAATATGTCTTTATTGAGATGAAAGATGCATAAGAGAAAAAATACAAATTAGAGAAGGATGGCGGTATTCATATGTTATATGCTCTTCCATACAACCATCCGCTTACAGAAAATATTTGAAGAGAATAACTTAAAATAAAATAAAAATACAAAAATATTTAATAAGAATCATCTAGATCATACGCAATATAACTAAACTATATGATAAATACATAACATAATGTAAAAAATAACATTATCATAGATCATACCATAATAGGTTATACACAATTATTCTCTCATAGTAATTATCAGATCTTTTGTACGTTTTTTGAAAGAGTTGACGGAAGAGAGGGCCATGACATCATTGGGTACGCATTAAACATTTTTACAGCATTATAACTAAAAGAACGCTGAAACAGGGCTGTTCTATGTTTAGGAACACTAAATTGATCACGTTGACGGGTAGAACAAGTATGCAAGTCACTATTTTTTACCAATTTTGCTTCCAAATATTCAGATTTGTGATCTTTTAAAATGTTATACACTGTACAAGATAAATGTAGACCAAATCTTTCGCTAAGGATGCCAAGAAACTGGTAGAAATGTGATCAAATTTTCGCAAATTATAACTAAACCTCACACACGCATTCTGAATCCTCTGCAAACTTTCTTTATCTTTACATAGTAAGGCGGACCAATACATAATGTCACAGTAGGTTAAGGATGATAATATAAGAGAATCGCATAACTTCAATTTTACATCGGTACTAAGGATTTCTTTATGAATATATAACAGTTTGAGCTTAGTATAAGATTTTTGAACAAGATAATTAACATGTTTAGAGAATCTAAGGTTAACATCTATCCACAGTCCCAAGTTCTTACAATAGTCACTAGCTGAAAATCTGACCATTCAAATTAATCTTAAAGTCAGAATCATTTAAAATACTTTCTTTTCTACCTCCAAATACCCACAACGCAGTTTTCGACTCGTTTAATATAAGACTGTGAGCTGACGAAACTTCCGACATAACTCGTAAATCATCATCAATCTTAGATAACTGTGTATCATCAGCATATTGGCACTGACAGTACTGAAGAAACATGTTAAAATCTGCTATGTAAATGGAAAAAGGGCACTAGAATACTACCCTGCGGGACACCTCCAGTAATATTAATAAAATTTAAAACCTCATTTTTTAAAATAACTCGTTGACGTCGCGCAAAAAGATAATTTTCAAAAAAAGCAATTACTGTATTAGAAAAACCAAAATATTTCAATTTAATGCACAAGGTGCAGTAATCTAAGGTATCAAAAGCCTTACTGTAATCTAGAAGAATTAAGCAAACGTGATTATTAACATCAATTTCTTTAAAAATATCATCTGTTACTTTTAGAAGAGCAGTACTAGTACTATATTGAGCACGAAAACCAGATTGTGTAGCAGGTAAAATGTTAAAATTAAGATATGTAGTTACCTGCTCTGAAACCACTTTTTCTAAAATTTTAGAAAGGGTTGGCAGAATACTAGGAGGAAAGTGATTTACAAGGGAAGGATTATATGTCTTGGGAACAGGGATAATATTAGCATCTTTCCACACTGTTGGAAACAACCCGTTACTCAGACATTTATTAATAAGAAATGCTAGGTGACTACTTAAAAAAGAAGTGACAAGTAAAATCACCTTTAAATCGATACCATCAGAGCCTTTAGCACAAGATTTTAATTTGGAAATTATTTTATCAAGTTTTTCAGAAGTAATATCAGTGAAGGCAAATTCCTCTAAATTAGCAGAAAATTTCTTATTTAAATATTTATTTTTAATTAAATTGTTATTAGAATTCTTCTGAGTAGGAGAATTCGAGAATGAATTAAGAAAATCATCAGAAGTTGCAACATTTAAAGGGACAGAATCTTTAGTTAAATTAATGTTGAAGGTTTTCAACAGTTTCCAAAAGCTTTTATGGTCTGTTCTAAATTTGTGATGTAAAAAGCTTTCTTTTCAGCGTTAACGCAAGAATTAACAAAATTTCTCATTTCCTCATACTCATTCCAAGCAGTGTCCGTTTTAGTTTTGTATTTTGTATGCAATTTATTTCTCAGTTTCGTCAAAAATTTTAAATTTTCTGTCAACCACGGCACAGGCGGCTTAGTAATCCTAGCTGTCTTGACTGATGCATGTACATCAAAAATGTTGGTAACATTAGTATTGAAAAAATCAATTATTTGATCAATATCATCTAACCTGTATATGTAATTCCAATCTACAGAATGCAAATCATTTAAAAATAAATCATAATCAAACACGGAAAAATCTCTATAAGATTTAAATAAAACAGGCTGGCGTTCTTTTTTAATTTTTAGATTGCAAAAAACAAGACAATGATCTGAAATATCATCCATTCTAATTACGTTAATGTTAGAACACCTATCACTGCAGGAAGTACCTATTTTCTCTGTGCTTTTTAGTAGTTCTTGGCTTTGAAATGTAACAAATGTTTGTTTGTGATGGAGTATCCTCTAGGGCTAAAGATGCTTGAAAGGTTTCCTCGTAAGGGAGGCTTTCTTATAATATATTGGCATGATCAGACTTAGATCATCAGTATATAGAAAGATTGGGTATTTTCTTGTTTTTCATACTGAATGTTAGATATTGTGAGTATACGAAAGAAGTTGATAAGTCAGTTCGTAATGGAACTTCTTGTTGACATTCTAGCTTGGTCAGATTTAGATCAATGGTACATCAAAGGAACGAATGGTTTCTTTGAAAGTTATCTGCTGCATGCCCAAAATAATATTTTTTGAACTGTACCTTATTACCTAATATCAATTTGAAGTCGGTGCAAAAATATCTAATTTTAAAAATACGTTTTGCACCGATTTCAAATTGATGTTAGGTACCTACGGCAATCGCCAGTAGTGATGAAGCCGCCGGACGCAGATAAATCTCATCGGTTCTTTCTAAAACCGTACGTGATTGGCGAAATAAATTTTTTACAACAATCACGTACGGTGAGATTTATCTGTGTCCGGTGGCTTCGTCACAACTGGCGATTGCAGCAATAAGGTACACTTCCTTGGTACTTTCCATCAATAGGTATTAGTAAAACTGAAACTCAACTGAATTTTATTTCTTACTTTTTAGCGATATTTTTTGAAGATTTTTTGAAGGCGATTCGATTAAAAAAATGTTTAGTAGCGTCTATTATTTATTTAACTTTTATATAGTGAAGGAACTGTTGTGAAATTCTATTTTTGTTGGGCACCATGTGAATGTTAAAGCCTGGAGCCCCGGGCAACTACCTGAATTGCCCGTGCATAGCTACGCCCCTGTCAATGAAGGGCATAGTTTCACCAACTACATAGTTAAAATTGATGCATTTTTACGTTATATTTCTTAAATTGACAAAAAAAATAAAATTTTTGGTGATTTTAATTTTTGTACAAATTAACAAATTATTAAAAACTTTTTCATAGGCCTATTCAAAATTTTAGTATCAACAATTTGGTATTTTTATTTTTGCAATAAAATAACTAGGACCGGAGGTAATAAGGAAAATAGTAGAAAATATCAGTGTTAAAAAATAAAATGTTAAAATCTTACAAGAATAAATGAAACGATTTAGTCTAAAACTGCTCAGAGTACTCATTATTATACATAACAGAAACTAAAACAATAAAGTTGCAGCAGCCAAGCAATTATATTTAAAATTTATTTCGATTTCATTAATAACAATATTTTCAGGTCTGTTATTTATTGAGGTAGTATTCAATATCTTCAAAAGAGTTCCCACCACCAAGGGGTGTGCATCAGCACATTTTCAGCCCCAATAGTGCCACGGCGCTGGATTTTTGCCAATATCTCTTAAACGCGTTATTCTACGACAAATTTATAAATGTAAGAATATGCTCCATATAAAATTTTGCATAAAGAATGTCACATTAGTTGTAAACGAATTTATATTCGTTTTTGAGTTATTAACGCGCAAAGTAAAAGAGAAGTTAAATAACCTCCATGAAAATGTGGGTTTACAACGCTTTAGAATGCACACTGCACATATCTTGGTAAACAATTATTTGAATTAGTTGTTGTTGGGTGTAGATTTATCTATCTTAAGATAAGCGAGTGCATGAAAGAAAACAGAGAAATTAGGAAAGGAAAGATGGATTAATGAGAAAAACAAAAAATCCTCTCTCTATGAGGTTTTCAACTCCGCTCCTGAGTGTCCTATCGATCTTGCTGATTGTGAATTCGTTATTGATGGGTGCATTTTAATTCATTGCGTTGTATGACCGAGTGAGGGTACATTTGCAGATGTTTATATCACGTATGTTAGTTTTATACCAAGACACTATGGTCAAAATGTAACTGTTGTCTTTGATGGTTACGCAAGTAACCTTACCAGTACAAAAAGCATTGACGAACATCGTCGGAAAAACACAGTATTAACAAAAAAAATCTTAGTCAATCTCACAAATAAAGAGCGTTTCATTTTACAATTGGTACAAATATTCACAACCGAGGGAATACAAGCTATTACTGCTAAAGATGATGCTGACACATTAATTGTTCAAACCGCTATTAACAAGATTAATAACTGTGAAAAAGTTGTTATAGTGGGATGAGAGATTGATCTCCTAACCTTGATTATTACTCTAACTCCGGTAGAAAAGGACATAAGGCTATTAAGGGAAACCCAAGGCAAAATAAAATCAAGAATGTACAATTCCCGCGACTTACAATTTTCAAGTGTTTTGAAAAACAGTAAAAAAAACCGCCGCCCAAGGAATCACTACTTCCACATCCAGATTTTCACAACGAAACATTTTATATGTGGAAATAATTGTTTATGGAACTTTAATAATATAATATTTGAAATCCTCTACCCCAAAAACCCATAAAACGATACCTCACATCGGTAGTGGGGGGTGGTGTAAGGGGGTGGTAGTGGGGTTGGATAAAGTAAAAAAATATTTTGAGGTTTCTGGTTCTTGAACACACACCAAATCACTATTTTTTTTCATCCCCTTTAATAATGGGGTGGGGGTGGTAATGGGGGTGGCTAATACTAAACATTTTTTTGAGACCTTAGCTTCTGTTGTATATACTAAATACCAATTTTGTGGACTCTTACCTGCTTGATTTACCTATTTACCCCAAATTTACCCCAATTTACCCCCCAACTCTTCGACGGAACAAGATGAAAATGTAATCTAGTTCCAGATCTCGTAAAGTACATATGTGTACCAAATTTCAAGTCAATGTCTTAAACGGTTCCAGAGAAAACGTGCGCACAAAAAAAGTTACAGACAGACCGACAGACAGAAAATTTTTTTTCGCTCAAACTAAAATCTCGACGTTTCATGACATTCTAAGCCTATTTGAACAATAAAAATTTTTTTAAATTTTTTTGTCGTTACTATACTATACACTGGATGTGGAAGTAATAGTGCTTTTTCACATACTTATAGCGGTAGTGATATGACATCAGCACTTCTTGGCAAACGTAAACTTCACACAAGTTCAACAAACACGAGAAAGAATATAGAAATTATTAATCCAGAATTCACAAAAGAGGAGATTACAAATGCTGCCGAGAAATTTACCCTTGCATTATACAAACTGCCGAAACATGGAGAGTCTATAAACTGTCAAAGATTTGTTTCATTCAATAATTGAATAGGTCATTCAAATCAAGCAGTCATTTGATCAAGACTTCCACCAACGTGTGCTGTTTTGCAGCAACATTCTTTTCAAGTTTTCTATCAAATTCAAAGGTGGCAAAGAAACAGTTTGTAGCTTGAGGAATGGGAATAGAGGAAAACAAGCAACAATCAATTTTGAAAAGTAAAGCAAAGGTGAGGGTAATTAGCGGGTGATTAAGGACGATTAAAGGTAATTAAAAGTAATTAAAGGTAATTAGGAGAAGGTGGGCAAGGTGGGGGATAAATAAAATTAATATCATGTACTTGTAAAATGGGTTGTGGGAAAAGATGTGGATGTGTGTTGGTTTAAGATGCTCAGTTATGTGTACAAACTGTCACGGACAAGGAAGGCTGTTTTAATACAGGAAATACTGACGAATTCGATATTGAAAAATACTGAAACTATTTGTGGAATAGAGCTACAGGAGGATCACTTAAAAAAACGTGACGGGAACTCTACCTCTTAGGTGGTGTGGAAACGAGTTCAAGTTATAATAATAAAACAGTAACTTTATTCATCCAAAGATATAGGACATGTCGAGATATTATCTGAAATATTAGATATAATATGTTAAAAGTCACAAAACAGAGTATAGCAAATATAACTAGGAAAAACAATATAAATTTACGTTTTAAAAGTACACAAAATAAAAATGACAAATAGTGTGTGTAATAAAATATACATTAAAATTAAATAAACTAATATATTATTGGTAATCAACAGATGCAGATAAAAATTCCTCAGTGCTATAAAAACATCCATTGATCATGACTTTTATATATTTTTTAAACATATCAAAACTTGCAACATTTATCAAATTAGTAGTCAATTTATTGTAAAATTTGATGCAGTTATAATTTGCTGAATGTTTGCATGTTGTTATATTATGACGAGGAATATTCAATAAATCACCGTGCCTCGTGTTGTGATCATGAAAACAAGAATTACTGGTAAATAGATGATACTGCCTTTTAACAAATGTTGCGCATTTGTATATAGAGATTGAAGGGGCAGTAAGAATTTTATTATTTTAAAAAAACTGCCTACAACTTTCATTACAACTCATATTAAAAATCAGATGTAAAGGTTTTTGGGCTACAAAAATTCTATTAAAATCTCTATCCCAGTTAATTATATTCAGAGAAATATGCGAGTAAGCCATGGCATAATATATGCTTAGAAGTACTGGAACAGTTAGGATATTTTTCATTTGTAAAATGGCATAATACGACTTGTTTAGTTTTTGCAAACACCGTCCATGTGAGCATCCCAGGTAAGTCTATTATCAATACAGGTACCTAGAAACATTACTGAATCTGAAAATTTCATATCACCGGTCTGTATTTTGCTAGTAGGAATATAAAAAAATTAATGCACTTGGTTTTGGTTTTATTCAAAGCAAGTCTGTTCCTTTCGCATCAAATGCTTAAATCGCATATAGCATTTTGAATCAGATCTTCTAGCTGTTTTGTTGTTTCTGCTGATACATTTATAGTCGTATCATCAGCGAACATTGTAACTAAGCCCCCAGTGATATGGTTCGCAAAGTCGTTGATAAATAATAAGAACAGTAATGGGGCTAGTCCAGATCCTTGTGGAACACCAAGTTTGAAATCGTGCGCAGCTGACTTGATACCATTAATATTAATAACCATATTTCATCCCTCAAGATACGATTGGATCCAACTAATTATGTTGCCTGCTAAGCTGGAACTACTGAGTTTCGTTATTAAAAAAATTGGGCACACAGAATCAAATACCTAGACAGATCTAAAAGTAATGAGGTAACATATCTGCCCCTATCTAGTTCTATAGAAACGAAATTCAGTAGCTCACAAGGGGCCGACTCGACTGATCTGTTCTTTCTAAAACCATGCTGAAAATTGGTCAGTAGTGAATTATTCTCCAAATATAGAGAAAGGCATTGACAGACAACTTTCTCAGACAATTTAGATAGAGTATCAAGAATCGAAATTTGTCCGGAAAACAGCCTTGGTGTAATTGGTATAAAGATCATAATTCTTTATACAAAAAAACAATTAAAATAAATAAATAATAGTATATTATATTACTAGGAGTAGAACGCACTCTTTTTTTGTGTTGAGCCCAGGATTTGCGGCTGAGGCGAAGCCGAAGCCGCAAACTGGGCGAAACACAAAAAAAGGCGTTCTACTCCGTGTGATATATACTATTTTTTCTTCAAGCGTATTAAAATGCAAAAATTCATTTATTTATCATAAATGTACAAATATTCAAACTACAGTCTTACATGTTGACACAATATGACAAGTGGCTAGTGTATAGCGCGCCACCGGTGGCTTTCGGTATTAACATTATGTTACTAGTAAAACAATACCCACTACGGCGGCGCTTTCGGAACTAACATTATGTTACTAGTAAAACAATGTCCACTACGGTGGCGTTCGGTACTAACATTTTGTTACTAGTAAAACAATGTCCTACTTCTACTTCTGTTTTTGGTGACATAATTTAAACATTTTAATACGCTTGAAGAAAAAATAATAAATCTGGAGTCTGCTTTCAATTACTCAGTTTTTAGCCATTTCAATGCGTGTGTTTAACCACCCTTTCTACTTTGCGCGTTAATAACTCAAAAGCTGATAGAAATTTTTACAACTTATTTTTACATTCTTTATGCAAAATTTTATGAGGAACATTTTCTTACACTAATAAATTTCATAGAGTAACGCATTTAATAGACATTAGCAAAAAGCCAGCGTTTTGTCACAACTGAGGGGTGAAAATGGGGTGGTGGTGGGAGCTCTTTAGATATTTAATGTTACCCCCATAAACAATCGATTCTTAAAATATATTTTGGTTATAAATCCTTTCTTCTATTTTTCCTAATTTGCGTGTACTAAAAACACAACACTACAACTAGACATGCTTTTCGACTACTAAGTTGCCATAACTGGAAGATGTTTCAAACTGCATACGGTGCTGTTTCTGGAAACTACCCCGGTATCAGATTAGATGAAATTATTTACTAATATTGCGCCACGCTTCACAAATAATAATACCCTCTTAAAATTTTTTCTAAACACACATAGTGATCCATTGCATCACAATTCTTGCATTCGTGAAACTGTAATAATTTTGTTAATGCCCTACAAAGCGTTGATCATAATAAAAAAACAAATAGACCGGAGGGCCGTTCTGTGGCAGTGAACATTCGCTAAAAGCTTGGCGGATTCCCTTGGGTCTTCTAATATACGTTTCAAAGGGATTTGTCCACAACGCCCTTTATCTAGCCTACGGCTTGTCCCTGTTTTAACCGTTATTAGGGTCAAAATGTACGAGTTTATTTTATCAATGGAGATATCAGCGTCTGTTTTGCATACTAGAGACTGCATGATATCGCTGCGATCTTCTCTGATATTCAGCTGTTACAGGACAGGAAACCGAATCATTAAGAATTTAATAAATATTTTAAGGTATATAATTACAAGTTGTTTCCCAGATGAAATTTATTCGTAAAGCTTATTAAATAGTTGAAATTGATTTATTCTAATTAAATTATAAAATTACATTAGTTATTACAATTTCAATAAATATAATGGAAAATTTTAGTATTAGAAATGCCATCTTTAACGAAAGTATGTTGTCTGTATTAATTTCAGTACAGTGAGAATGTCTCATTGCAGTGAAAGTTAGATTCCTTTTATGTGAATATGATCCTGCATCATGTGTTTAAAAATTATCTACAATCGATTGATTTTTCAAAAATCCAAAACCACCAAAAAAAATCAGTTTCGGCAGTTTAAATTTGCCGCCAGTTCAACAAACAATAAAAAAATTCGCGTCGCGCGTCGTTTAGCAAGTCTTGCTAACAGAGTTATCATATTTCTTGTGTTTATGAAATTCAATTTTCATATTTGACTGTTTTACTATTATGAAAATATACAGTGTGTTCCACTTTTCACGATAACACCTTCGAAGCTCAGCTATTTAGTCATTCGGCTGCTCTAGGGTAAAACACAGTATCCAACAAAATATCGAAAAACGAGTTTACTGCACAGTGCTACATACTGGCCTATTCCGCATCTTTTGAACTGACAGCAGAAGTTGTATCTGCCACAGAAATGCTAATATCACCACCCTATAACACAGTATATGCAATGAATTTCATGTTATACCAATAATAAATACAGTGTGTACCAGTTACTGTGTTTTGCATGGTTGTACACAGATACTGTGTTTTATTTATTAACATTATAATTAACATCTCAAAACCAAATTCAATTTTAAATAAACTTCCTGCGGCAGAGTTGTCAAAGCTTTTCTTCATTTCCCAACAATTATGTTTTATTCATATACTGTGTTTTACCTTAGAGCAGCCGCATTGTCATTGGTGTGCAGTTTCATTAACAGAAAAATTATCAATTTTTTGATAAGTCATATTAGACATTTTTAAATGAAAAACTAATGCAATATTATTAATCAACATGCTTTAGAATAACTATATCCAAAATCTAACGGCTTTTGATTTATGGTTTTCGAATTATGGCCCCTTAATATAACATTTTTCAAATATTAAATAAATAATAACTTGGAAACAAACTGTATTGCTAAAAAGTCATTCTACATTTTCTATTTAAATTTACCTTTCCAGTATCACTGGTACATTCAAATTTCGTAGGCCAAGAATTTTCATTGGAAAATTGGAAAAAATTTATATATCAAATAATTGACAACTTGGAAACGAGTTGTTTTTCGAAATAAAAAGTCATTACATATTTTCTACTTAAAATCACTTTTTCCACCAAAGTCACTCTTTCCACACCTTCAAGTTCAGCAATCCTTAATGCACGAACAATTTACAGAGCTGCTGTTTAAAAATTTTAGATAATTTTTCAATGAAAATTCTAAATTTAAAAGCATCGATGACAATAGGTGGTAGAAAAAGTGAATTTAATTAGAAAATGAAGAACTATTTTTCTCGAAATAAAAGTTAATTGTTTAATATTTGAAAAATATAATTACTTCCACATCCAGTGGAAGTATAGTATCTACAAACAAATTTTTGAAAATTTTTATTCTTCAAATAGGCCCTGAATGTCATGAAACGTCGAGATTTTAATTTTGAGCAAAAAAAAATTCTGTCTGTCAGTCTGTCTGTAACTTTTTTGTGCGCAAGATTACTCTGGAACCGTTTAAGATATTGACTTGAAATTTGGTACACGTATGTATTTTAACGAGATCTGGAACTAGATTATATTTTGATCTCATTCCGTTGAAGGGATGGGGGGGGGAGTATATTGTCCATAAAATTGGTATTTAGTATATATAAGAAAAATTTTTGGCATTTCACCCCATTACCAAGCCCCACCCCATTACCAAGCCCCACCCCATTATTAAAGGGGGTGAAAAAAATAAAATTGTCATTTGGAGTTTGTACAAGATTTCTGTCAAGTTCATCATAAATCGATTGTAAGAATCGAAATTCAGCATTAAAACATTTATTTATCCTTATATACAACATAATCATGAATCCGTCAACATTTTTTGGTAAATTATCAATCTAGGCTTTTTTTATAATAGTTTCCACACGTTTTTCTGTAAGAAAGGAAACAAAAATGTTATATTTTTTGTGAAATATAAAACGCAATCAATGATTGCCCAATACATGTCACCAACTAATAGAATTGCGTCACGCTGAGATATCTCAGATGCCATTTTAGTCAGTGATTGTAAATTCGAAAATTTCGTAAATATATAAATATAGCGTATGTGAAGTTTTATTAAAATTCAACTTTTTATAGTTCTTACAATCAATTCTACTTAAAAATCTCACAAGCCCTTATATATAATTTCTATTTGAAAAAACACCCATTACAATTCCAGTTACAAAACAAATATAGCAGTTTATGCAACAAGAGTGGATATGATATCCATATCGCACCATAAAGAAGTTTGAGCACGACGCCGTAGGCGGAGTGTTTCAAATCTTTTGAGTGCGATATGGATAATCCACTCGAGTTGTACAGTATACATTTTCTACGACCAGCTTAAAAAAATTACAAAATTTATTAAACATTAATATATTACACAAATAGACACCGACAGTACACACTGACAGTTACTTTGACAGCTTATGCACTAATTTGATTTTAAAACGAATAGTTGTCTATGTACGTAATACACAAACTGTGATTGGTCGGTTTCATTTCATATCCATCCTAGAACTGATATGAAATTTATCCGTTCAGTTAACTGGAATTGCCTACTTATCCATTCTACAGACTGTACAGAAAACAGCAAATTTACATAAGGGAGTAGAAAAAAATATTAATTTGTTAAGTAGAGTGATTATTCCACTTGAGAGAACTTACTTTACTAACGCCTTCTCATTAATTATTGTACAATAATTAATATCATAAGTGTGATTATATTTCCAATTAACATTGGTAATTTTCCTTGAAACCACGCTCCCTATATTTAGGAATCGATATTCAAAATCTTCTTAACTTCCGCAAATTGCATTTGTGTTAAGTAAATGTTTCATTATCATGTTCGCTGCGTGTATACAAACAGCTACACTGTGATTACATGCTGTAGGTATAACGATAATATCACATAACAGTCTGAATAGAAATGCAACATAAAACTCATTCAGAAGTTTTGTAAAAAATTTCAGAGAATTGTTTTTTCTTTGTAGCTAAGAAGCGACATTCGGAATTCTCTGTTGAACGTCATCTAACTCTTACGCAAGTTGTGAAAGCTTTGGGTAGGATATGCTATGGTAGCTGCCACTTACATAACAGACATAACAGTCATTACCTTACCTAGAATGTTACCTAAATTTACAATTAGGTATACGTATTTATGAGATGAAGGTGAAATTTTTTAGTAAAATTAATTATAAAAGGTAGTTAATGCTATAATTGAATTTTAATAGAATTTTAACGTTAATGTACGTTATATTTGTGTATTTGTTCGTTGAAATTTAAATTATTATAAGATTTCTCAGCGCGAACCACGACGGAAGACTTGCATCGTGAGGTCATTCTATTCTGATATCAATTCACCTGTAATCGTTGTTTACATATTCATTTCGAGCTGAGATCTCGGTGTTAATTGACGATTTGCACGAAAGAAAGTTTGGTAAAAAGTGTCTAGACTGGTATCACTGTAATTCACTGCACATGTTGACCAACTCGTCAAATTTCCAAACTTTGCAACAATTAAATACCTATAATATAATAGTTATAACATTGTTCTCATTATCTTTAATATTAAACCTACTTCCATTGAATATAAATCACCTTTATTAGGTTGTTTCGTAGTCTACAATATTTAAAAAATGTCGAATTATGGAATTTGTCAATCACTGCTGCCAACTCTTCTAAACTGAGAGTTGGAAACAGTGTTTTGACAAATTGCATAATTCGACATTTTTTAAATATTGTAGACTACGAAACAACCTAATAAAGATGATTTATATTCAATGGAAGTAGGTTTAACATTAAAGATAATGAAAACAATGTTGTGATTATTATATTATAGGTATTTAATTGTTGCAAAGTTTGGAAATTAGACGAGTTGGTCAACATGTGCAGTGAATTACAGTGGTACCAATCTAGATACTTTTTACCAAACTTTCTTTCGTGCAAATCGTCAATTGCACAGGCACAAAATTAAAAAAAGTGTGAATTTTATGAGGTTTTATATATATACTCCTATGTACTTTTGACCGCTGAACACGATCCCGATGTCAACTTTGCTCCATTAGGTCAGGATTCCCTTTTAAACACAGGGGAAAACAGGCTAGAATAGGGTTTAAAATATATATTAAAAATTTTAAATAAGTAGATCATGTATTCGATGTATTCTCAACCGCTGAACACGATCCTGTTTTACAAAATTAGGTCAGGATTTTTTTTTAACCATAAGAAACAGGGGAAAACAGGACAGAATAGGGTTTAAAATATAAATTAAAGATTTTAAATAAGTAGACCATGTATTCGATGTATTTTTGACAGCTGAACACGATCCTGATGTTAGTTTTTGCTCCATCGGGTCACGATTTTTTGATAACCATGAAGAACAAGTTAAAACAGGCCAGAATAGGGTTTAAAATATAAATTAATGATTATAAATAAGTTGATCATGTATTCGATGTAATTTTGACCGCTGAACATGATGCCGATGTCAGTTTAAATCAATCAAGAAAGTGTTTGAGTATTTGGGAACACAATTTCCACAGACAAGCGAAGCCAAATTGAAGGAAGGCATTTTTAATGGATCATAAATAAGGAAAATCTTAAGAGAAAAGAAATTCATCACTACAATGTCAGATACGGAAAAGGGAACCTGGCAGAGCTTCAAAGAAGTTGATGATACATTTTTAGAAAACAATAATAGCGAAGACTACAAAGAAATAGTATAAAACATGGTAGAGAATTTCAGAAAATTAGTATATCTAATGAATTTGGAATTACATTTCCTGCATTTTCATATAGACCAGTTTCCAGAAAATTTAGGTAATTATAGTGAAGAGCCAGGTGAACGTTTTCACCAAAACATGAACGAAATGGAGCGTAGATATCAAGGTCGATGAGATGTTAATATGATGGCAGATTACTGTTGGATATTGAAAAGGGATGTGAAATCGAAAGGAATAAAACAAAAAAGATAATCATTACGCAGATCATTTGAAGACAAAAGAGTACGGTACTACAGAAAAGAATAAATCAGGATAAATAAGAAGTCATGACCTGATTGGTTGAAACTGACATCGGTATCGGGTTCAGCGGCAAAAAATACATCGAATATATGGTCTACTTATTTAAAATCTTTAATTTATATTTTAAACCCTATTCTGGATTGTTGTCCCCTGTTCCTCGTGTTTAAAAAAAATCCTTGTAAAACTGAACACGATTCAGTGGTCTAATTTCTTTTAAATCTTTAATTTATATTTTAAACTCTGTTCTGGCTTCTTCTCCCCTATTTTTCGTAGTTAAAAAAAATCCTGACCTAGGAATACTTATATTTATATTTACTACTTATTTAAAATCTTTAATTTATATTTTAAACCCTATTCTCCCCTGTTTTCCCGTGCTCAAAAAGGAATCCTGACCTCATGGAGCAAAATTGACATCGGAATTGTGTTCAGTGGTCAAAAATATATGGGAGTATATATGTGAACCTCAGAAAATGTACACTTTTTTTATTCTGTGTGCCTGGGTTTTTAACCTTTCTCAATCAATATAGCTTTAGCTGCAAGCAGTAAGCAGTAGCAATATAGCTTTCCCTTTCTTACATAAAGATATTTTGTAAAGCCCAGAGCGATAGTCTATCAAATATTAATGCAATTATGCTTACACACAGAGGAATGTCGCAGAAATAAGAGGCATCAAAGCCCAAATATAAGTAATACGCTTATGTAACGTTATTTTATATTAAATTTTTCACGGGTGAGCATGTTTCCTTTCTTTAGCACGTCTGTTTCCATGATAGAAAAATTAAAATGGTAAATAATCACCATGTTCTAGAACTAAGTAATGCGCGTATTTGAAAACAACATTCAATAAAAAAACGAACGTCATTTTTATCAATTCAACATTACTTAATAAATATAATTATTAAGTTCCATTTATTTAATTATTTATTCCAATCGTGCATAAAGTCTACAGGCATCGTGAACGGTAAGGATCTGACACAATATTGGAGCTGGAGACCTCACTCCGCTCTTACAGTTCTTTAGACTTAATATATTGTTACTTGTCGTAAGCTTGATGGTAAAACTTTTAGTATATTCTGATATATCAATTGTATTCTATTTCATTTAATTTAGCGCTTCATTGGTAATTATACGAATGTTTTTTCTGGTATGTTTATTGACATTAGTTGGCTCTGGGGTATTTTGAATCATTAATATATATCGATTCCATTGCAAAACGCTAAACGAAACAGTATTTGAACAGGTTTTACATAGTTTTACTATTTAATTAATGCAGCTCGTAACACATCAAAGCAAATAGAATATCGTCAAAAGATCACAGCATTTTGTTAATTTCTTTTGTACAACAGGTTATATGATTGTTGTTTTGTGTTATTACGACAGCAATTTTATTAACTTTAAAAAAATTATAAAATTTCATTTAATATAAAAATGATCCAACCTCTTGCAACCTCTCAGAAACCACCCTCAATTCGTTTCCAAATAGCACCCTCTATGTCTAGAGCCTGCTTGAAATCGTATCCCCATATCATTCTGAGTACACTAATATACCATGCTTGGTATGTTACGGTTGTTTAATAGCTACAAATAATACCTGTTGCAGAATTATGGTAAAAGATGATTTTAATAAATTAAGTGATTATGCAAACAAATGTTCGTTGTATGTACAACTGGCCTCCATACAAGCTTCCAAGCGAGCTGTCAAGCGTCGCAGCAATTCTCGTTTACAGGTTGCTCTTTAATATGTACACTTTCTAAAATAATCGAAAAATGAGTTAAAAAAATGATATTAGCTTCCTTAACTGTACATGAAATACTTAATAATCAGACCAGACCAGTAACCAGATGGAGTTTCAAACCAACAAAAATACCAGCGAAGCTATTTTTGCTTTTTTTGGAACAAATGATGCTGAAGTTGCTGCGGCTGTATTTGGGATTTATTGAAATCATTCGATTGCGTAAATCATGAAATATTGCTGCGGAAGCTTCAGTGTTACGAGTTCAGAGGTACTTCATTTGCCTGGATTCAGTCCTACCTTAAGGATCGCTTCCAAATGATAAATCTTCAGGTAAATATTCTAATAAAGTTAAGATAAGCTGCGGAGTTCCACAAGGGTCTGTTCTTGGCCCAGTTCTCTTTTTGATATATATAAATGACTTGACAACTACTAATATATCGGGAAGTTTTACGCCTTTTGCCGATGACACCACCATTTTGTGGCATAATAAAATATTGAGAATATTGCATGAGAATATCTCCTCCGATATATCAGTAGAAAAGGAATGGTGCAATTTAAATATTCTTACATTTAATATTGCTAAAACTAATGTAATAGCGTTAGGTTGCAACTTAGAACAGCTTCAACTGGGAAATCACATTCAGGCAAATAAGACTCATACAAAGTATGGATTGTGTATTCACAATAAATTAAATTTTCAAGAACATACAAGGAATCTAAATAATGAATTAGCCATGTTATGTTATTCGCACAATTTCTATCGAACTTGGTTGCTCTACTGCAAAAACAGCATACTTTTCCTTAACCGAGTCACACCTAAGATATGGTATCCCATTTTGGGGATTATGCAGTCAACGACTATTAAATGGGGTGCGTATTTTGTAAAAGCGAGCAGTAAGATATATGTGTAAAGCGCGTTTTAGAGATTCTTGCAAACTTCTATTTGTTGCTCACCAGATATTAACTGTAGTATCTATTTTTATTCACGGAACGGTGTGCTTATTTCATAAAAAGAGAAATACCTTTGAAAGTGCAGAAAATCGCCGCATTACTCGCCAAGCAAACAATATTAGTCTACCCAAATCATCTACCAGTTTCACAAGAAATTCTCTAATTTATAATAGTAAGAAAATTTATAACCGTATCCCAATAGCACTGAAAAATATCTCTTCTGATAAACTATTTAGGAAGACCGTAAAAATATTTTCAATTTTAATAAACCCTATTATAATTTACAGGACTACTATGATGATATATTTTAATGTGTTAGTTTACTACCATATAGTTTATAAAAATGTACAACTTTTGTCTATGTTTGTGACTTTTGTATCTTTGTATTCCTTCTATTTTTGTTTAGTATTGTTTGTAAACCGACTAAACAAATATTGTTTTGTGTTATATTTAAACTTTGTCAATGAGAATTATTTCTTTGGACAATAAAGTCTCTCTCTCTCTCTCTCTCTCAAGTTGCCTTAAGCATAATTATTGGTGTTAGTCTACGGCACGCCTCACGAATTCAAACAATAAGATCCTCCAAACATCTCAAGTACGTATATCACTAAGTTCAGAATTACGTGGGAATGCGATTTTAGGCTCTAGCTATACAGGGTGCCATTTGGAAAAAAATTTGGGGGAGGTTTCTTAGGAGTTGCAACAGGCAACACGGTTTCAGAGTTATTATCGGAGATGGAGTCATTCATGGCTTTTGCAGATATTTTAATTTATATTTTCATCTTTCAAATAACGGAGATATCGCCTGTTAATAAAATACTGAGACATCCGGTATATTAATAAATAAAAAAAGGTTATAGGATTGTGAAAAAACTGGCGAAAACCAATATAAGTATTTATCTATTTATTACGATATAGTCTGTAAATTGGTTTTCTCGTTTTTTTTTTGCCTTATGGTGCTCTTTAATATCATTATATCCTATTGCGAAAAAAAAATACGATTGATCGCTTTCAAAGAATATCTCTTTTGGTTACATAAAGCAGAATTACAATAAAACTTATAAAACTTAATTTGTGCTGTATAGTATTGATCCGACGTATAGTGTTTGTTTCTTATTTTATTTTCAGTAGTTTTTGCAAGCATATTCCGACCAGTAAAAACGTGTGGCGGATATAAACAGAGAAAATACAATATAAATGTTATACCCAATGTGAATTCGTGTCACTGATGTTAGTGATATTGTATAAAAGACAAGGGTTCCATTTTGATTTCCACTAATTTTTATTTGTAGCCGTTAGCAGTTATAGATAGATACAGATACAGATATACAAGGGCTCTGAAAAATGAGCATCCCTAGCAAATGACATCTGATAGTGGAAAAAAGTTATTGGAATGTAACTTGTTCCTGTTGTTTCGTTTCCACATATCCTCGAGTTTAGGTATGCGATATGAGTTAGAATCATCTCTTAATTTCTTGCCTAAACAGCTTTGACGTAACCAACACTTACTAAATAAAAAAGCCCTATCTACCCATGTGCAGAACACCTCCTAATTGTAATGAACATTTGGATAATATAGATAAGATATCAATTTAGGATCTCGACTACTGGTCAATAATAAAACAACCTCGGGTTATAACATCAGAACACAGTGAAAATTCAATTTTGACCAGCAGTATACTGCGTAACGTCCTTAACCAATTTACAAATCCATCTTCACGGACGTCTCCAAATTAAACTAATGAATTAGTGCTTACATTCAATTTGAAAGGAATAATCATCTTTTCCAACTCCCTTTCAGGTCTTACTGCCCCAAATATCACCCATGATTTTTCATTCATAAAGCTATTCCACATGTTTTCAAGATCAAACAAATCGTTTACAATTCAATCTGACAGGAATGTAACGTTTGTATTGATCAAAGTTCATATAAGCTTAAAACACAATGAGCGGGTAGCCATCTTGTTAAATGAAGCCATCATAGGCATAAGACTTGCCTCACTGACTATTATAATCTATACAAAGCAGTACAAAAAATAATTGAAAAGATCTCTGGCCAACATATGTAAACGGCAACTTCAGATATTGTGCAAAATTCTGTTTACATAAACACTATTGCAACAATAATTTTAATATGCCTAGAAAATATATCGCTACGATTGATTAAACCAGATTTGTACAAAATCGGAGTGTTGCCATTCCAACTATGTGAAGAGTGTGATATGGTAGGGCGCCTATATCACAAGATTTTTTAGTGTGAAAAAATATAAACACTACAGGTAATCTAATTAGAAAAATAATTTCAAACTGCAACATGTTGGCTCCTCTCAGTATTCTTAATGTACTCTTTCTTAATTCACAGGAAATCTATGAAGCCATTTTTGGTCTTTTAATAAAAGCAGACATCAGTTTATAATTTAGCTTAATTATGTGTATTTTTAAATGATCTGAAAAACTCGAGACGAGAAGCATGTGCCCCTATTTTTCCCATTGCAGTCCATTGAAATACTTCCTTTTTGTAGTTTCCAAAAGGTACTTCGGGGTAGATCTCGAACTGTCAGAACACCCGAAATTGAGGACACGGTGCTGCAGGAAATCGACGAACATTCCGAGACGAGTACAGGCATTACCTCCTAGGGATTTTCCACAGCGTGTGAACTTCTGCCAGTGGTACCATTGGAATGTTACACTAAATCCGCAGTTACACTAAATCGGTTTGAGTCACAAAATATGTTCACAGGCGCAGCAAATGTTTCTAGAATTGTTATTCAAAATTTCCATAATAATCATGTGTGGGCGGACAAAAAAACCCCCAATGACTGAAACCCATTTCCAAGAGCAATTTTCTGTTAATGTATGGGTAGGAATTATTGGTAATAATCTTATAGGCCCTTTTTTTCTGCCAAGACACCTGAGTGGACAATCTTACCTGCATTTTCTCCAACAAGAACTACCTGTGTTGTTGAAGATGTACCAATTGCGTTTAGGAATCATATGTGGTACATGCACAATGAAGCTCCTGTTCGTTTCAGTGTAATTCTTCGCGACTATTTATATGTGTTTTATCCTAAGCATTGGATAGGTCGCGAAGGACCTTAGCAATGGCCACCAAGATCCCCCGATCACAATAGTTTAGATTTCCTTTTGTGGGGTCATCTTAAAACCCTGGTGTATAAAACTCCCATTAAAACTTTAGAAGATTTAAGAGAGCGAAGAGTTGCCTCTTGTAAGACAATATGGAATACGTCGGGAATATTTGAACGAGTGGGCAATTCAATGCGAAGATGGGCGAAAGCATGCCTATTAAGTGAAGGTGGCCATTTCCAACAATTTTTATAAAACAAAATTTATCATTATCAATGTTAATAACAATTAGTTTCAGTTTGAGTTTAATTGTTTTAATCAAGAAACCGTTTATATATAGAATTGAGCAGGCTAAACGGAAAAAAATGTCAGTGGCGTACCACTTTTTTGGTAATAAATAATCAGAGGACATGTTTACAGGGACATCACTGGTGGAGCGACAAAATAACTTTTCTAACTAAAGTATGCAGTTTTATATCCTATTAACACATACCAAAATTAAAAATAATATCTAAAGCACTTTCTGAAATATTAAAAAATAACGACTTAAAAAAAATAATTCAACATCCTGTAGCAAAAAATTTAAGCCGTTGCGGTCATATGTTTCTTTATACTTTTCTTCATAAAATGACCTAAAAAATCACACGTTGAAATATTAGCACGTCACCCTGTATCATGTACATTGGTTCGACTTTTTATACCATTAACTTACAATCAATTTCACTTAAAAATCTTACATTAATCTGTTAAGTAGCATGGGTATTTTACCTGAGTTCAAATTTGTTTTACTAATGCTTTCTCATTAATTCTTGTAAACTATCATAAGTGTGATTATATTTCCAATTAACATCGATAATTTTCCTTGAACACATCCCTATATTTAGGTGCTGATATTGAAAATCTTCTTAACTTCCGCAAATTGCATTTCCGTTAAGTAAATGTTTATCATCTTTGGTGCTTGTTTGCAACAGCTGCACTATGATTACATACATGCTAGAGGTAGAACTATAACAATATATAGAAATCTGAATAAGTAACGCAATACAGAATTCGTTGAAAAATTTTGCTGAAACTTTCAAAGAAGCTTTGTTTCATTGTAGCTAAGAAATTATTGAAATTTTAAGCAAAAATTAAACGTTTTTAGACCTTTTTTGTACTTTTACTTCCACATCCAGTGGAAGTATAGTAACGACAAAAAATTTTTTAAAAATTTTTATTGTTCAAATAAGCTTAGAATGTCACGAAACGTCGAGATTTTAAGTTTGAGCGAAAAAATTTCTGTCTGTCGGTCTGTCTGTCTGTAACTTTTTTTGTGTGCACGTTTACTCTGGAACCGTTTGAGATATTGACTTGAAATTTGGTACACATATGTACTTTAACGAGATCTAGAACTATATTATATTTTCATCTTGTTCCGTCGAAGGGTTGGGGGGTAAATTGGGGTAAATTTGGGGAAAATAGGTAAATCAAGCAGGTAAGAGTCCATAAAATTGGTATTTAGTATATACAAGAGAAGCTAAGGTCTCAAAAAAAATTTTGGCATTAGCCACCCCCCTTACCACCCCCACCCTATTATTAAAGGGGATGAAAAAAAATTGTGATTTAGTGTGTGTACAAGAACCAGAAACCTCAATATGTTTTTTTACCTCATCCACCCCCACTACCACCCCTTATCACCACCCCCACCTCGCTACCGATGTGGGGTATCGTTTTATGGGTTTTTGGGGTAGAGGATTTCAAATATTATATTATTAAAGTTTCATAAACAATTATTTCCACATACAAAAATTTTTTCGTTATGAGTGACTTGGAAAAGAATCTGGATGTGGAAGTAGTGATTCCTTGGGCAGCGGTTTTTATTTTAAAGTATTGATTATTTCAATACCCTTTTGTTGAAAATTGACCAGTTTGGACCAGCCAATGTCATCAACAGATCATTAATTGGGAAAAATGTAGAGTCTAGTGTTGCTCCACATAGGATTAAAAACAAACAAAGATTGATTAGTAGCATAATAACTAATAAACAACTTGATGTTTTTGAGTACTTGGAAGGAAAATGTGAAACTGATGAGTTCTGTAGGCCTTATATAATTATTTTCCTCAATTTCTTCCGCAACTACACACTTATGATACATTTTTAGTATCAGAAAAATATCTAAAAAAATCGTCATTGCAAGAATGGAAAACAATAGCCTTGAACTCATATCTCCCGAGATTAAAACAATATACATTTCAAACTAACGTCTGAATATGCACAAATCTAGCAAAAGTCCCTCCCAATTTTGCTTTTCTTTACTTAGTACTTTAACTTTCGCAAGTATTATACCTTAATCGAGAAAGAAGAATATAGTGACGGATTGTATTGTCAATAGTATCAAGCGGCACATGTCACTAAGCGAAGTTGATTTGATAAGCATTTGTAAACAATATATTGAATTACACCGCCTTCCCTCTCACACAAATTTAAACACCAATAGAATTTGTTGCACACACTGATCTCTTACTGTCCTTCTTTCCCGGTGAGGTATATTCCGTATATCTGTCACACATTGTATAGTAACAGAATCTAGACAGCTTTAGAAAAATGAACATTTTTCCACATTAAATAAACCATACATTGTCATGCCAAAGAAAGGTACTTTACTAGGTGTATATCGCTTTAAAAGATGACATCCATATACTTTACGTGCCCATGTTTAAGTTTTAGGATTTTCTAGAACAGCATGCCGGTAATACAAGGTAGATACTTTTAAAGCAAAATGGTATTTTAAATCACCAAAGTGACTCGTAACGTTACTATCCACAGATTCTCGAAACAACTGAATGGCAAGATGACATAAGTAATTCAGTGATGTAGTAAAGTGTAACATGAATAATGAATATGAAACACGATCATCCTGGTAAGATGTAGCTGGTAGTTGGTTTGCGAATACATCTTTAAAAGAGCTATTTATAACCTTGGAAAAATGCTGAAAACAGCACTGTAGCAATATACAAATACCTCATATAAATTACTTCAGTTGGACTACCATAGTTGGTTGATTTTTTTTTAAATATGTTACTTGTACACATTTTTTTGTATGGCTAGATCTAATACTTAATATGTGTGTATTTATTTATATTGTTACATGAGAAATATTTAAATATCAGTTCAATAAATAGTAAATTTATTTTTATCATTTTTCTCGTAGATATTTTCTTTTTAATTTTCAACGTATGTGTCGATGTTAGAAGTCATGGTAAAGACAAGAAGGGGATATATAGAATTTTTGGCCAGCACGCAGTCCAGATTTTAGCCCATTGGATTTCGGTATATGGGGCGCAATGAACGATCTTGTTTACAAAAATCCTATAAATACCCGCGCACAACTTTGGCAAGAAATCTATGCAGCAGAAGCCTTTTTTGATCCAATGGTATTATTTAATATGAGGCGATCTTTTATGAATCGTATGGATAAGTGTATCGAGGAAAATGGTGGACATATTGAACATTTACTCTGAAATAATAATATCTTTTGTTGAATTTCCTTTACCATTCTATTTTTTATTCGTTGAATTCTTGTTTAAACCATAATTTTGTTTAGTTAAATTTTATCTTCATTGTTTTTCAAATAAAATTAATTAACTTGATAATTCGTGCTTTAATTCTACGTAATAGTGTCAACATTACAATTTTTAAATGTCAAAAGTATTGTTGGCATCGGAGCCTACAACGTTAATATTTCTTATAATGATATATGAGGGTGAATGTTAAAATGCGATTTTCTCGAAAACGGTCAATTTCTAAGACTAATAACAAGTATACTTCTTTTTCGCTAAAATGAGACAGATTTAGAATTTTTTAATAAAAAAGGGGATAAAGTTACGGATAAAAAAGTTAGGAGTACATTTACACTATAAACAATGCTTATGTGGCACCCTCTAGGATATACACAAAAAATGGGAGCAGATTTGAATTTTTCATATCAAAAAACCCTATTCACCAATTTTCACAACAATATTTGAAAACCTTCAAAAGTTATATGAAAAAATTAAAAATGTAATATTGACTCTAACACCCTGTTAATATCAACTTTTGTACTAAGGTAAGTTTAGTTAAATCGTAATATTTTAATGTCATAAACCCACTGTTGCTCTACAGACCATTACTTAACCACCCTGTATAATGTATATTGATTATCTAAATCTCATCCTGCTAATATAGCATAAGACGACGACTTCTTTCTAGCATCTCTAGCCCCACCTAGAAGATATTTCATTGTAATCAAACATTTGTTACATTTCAAAGCCAAAAACTACTAAAAAGCACAAAGAAAATAAGTATAAAATTTATTTAAGCTATTTATTTTTAAAAACTAAACGTGCTATTAAGACATGCGTGCGGTAAGCGAAATTTATTAGGTAGGGCTAGACATACTAGAAAGAATTCCTCGTAAAGGAGGCTTCCTATACTATATTAGCATGAACTAAAAAGATTACACAGCCCCACAAAAAAAAAAGTTTTTGATCTGGATGACTGACTATAGTATTCCTATGTATTTTTCGCTGAATCCGAATCCGAGGTCAAAAAAATTCGTATACCCCCAAATTTTTGCGCTACAGCCAAAAACAACCCTGAAAATGGGGTAAAACCGTCCCATACATCAGGATTCAATGAATGGATGTAAATGAATGGTGAAAAACATGGGAAGGGAAAATGTTTTATATTCACCAGTCACTTACTTGAATTATAATATGCTGAAAACTCCCCCTGTACAAGCATAGAGTATATAAATGCCAATAAATCGCGAGAAATGTTAAAGTTTTTATAGTTTGGAATACAGTACATGAATCTTACGCGTGTCTCAAAACCACCCATATAACAGGGTAGAAACCACCCTTATATGAAAATGGACTGCGTGAATACCAATAGATTGTGGGAAATGGAGGAGTTTTCGATGTTTTAATTCCAGAATAGAATCTTGAGGGACCCAGTTCTATCTTATTCTTAGTCGGTACAAAATCTACCCTTATTACAGAATAAAGCACAAATGCCAATAAATCACGGGAAATAACTTTTTTATAGTTTAAGTACAGAACATGAATTTGGAGTGACTCCCAGAGCCCCTCGCTTATTCGTGACCCAAAATCTCTTCTATAAAGGGTGGTAGCCACTCTTATATAAGAATAAATTGCATGAATACCAATAAATCGTGGGAAATGGAGTTTTCATTGTTTCAGTTCCAGAATAGATTCTTGAGTGACGTTGATCTACCCTATTCTCACTTGGTACCCAAAATCATCCCTAAAAAACCACCCTTAGATAATGAAATGTACATATGCCAGTTTTTCAATTTCTCTTCTCAGAATACCTTTTTTTCTCATTTTCAAATAATCTCCTCACTGGCTCTCTTTTATGTTCTTCGTGCGTGTCTCTTTTCATAGACCAGCAGTAGTCGGCCATCATGTGGATATCCCACCTTCTTTGTACCGCTTCTCCATCTCCGAAATATCCTGGTGAAAGCTTTCGCCTTGCTCTTCATTGTATTCACCCAAATTTTCTGGATGGCGGACAACTGTTGGTTCATAAAAATAGACACACACGAAGAACACAATAGATAGCTAATGAGAAGATCATTTGAAAATAAGAAAAAAGGTATTCTAAAAAAATGTTCATATTCTTCAGTCAAGCTGTATTTATTGCACGAAAAGGTTAATGCAGCTTGACTGAAGAATATGAACATTTTTTTAATCTTTTTTTCCTAGAATACCTTTTTTCTTATTTTCAAATGATCTTCTCATTGGTTCCCTATTGTGTTCTTCGTGTGTGTCTCTTTTTATGGACCAACAGTTGTCCGCCATCCAGAAAATTTGGGTGAATACAATGAACAGCAAGGCGAACGCTTTCACCAGGATATTTCGGAGATGGAAAAGCGGTATCATGGAAGGTGGGATATCCACATGATAGCCGACTACTGTTGGTCTATGAAAAGAGACACGCACGAAGAATATAAAAGAGAGCCAGTGAGGAGATCATTTGAAAAAGAGAAGAAAAGGTATTCTGAGAAGAAAAATTGAAAAACTGGCATATGTACATTTTATTATGTAGAGGTGGTTTTTTAGGGATGATTTTGGGTACCAAGTGAGAATAGGGTAGGTCAACGTCACTCAAGAATCTATTCTGGAACTGAAACAATGAAAACTCCAATATTTCCCACGATTTATTGGTATTCATGCAATTTATTCTTATATAAGGGTGGCTACCACCCTTTATATAAGAGATTTTGGGTCACGAGTAAGCGAGGTGCCCTGGGAGTCACTCCAGATTCATGTTCTGTACTTAAACTATAAAAAAGTTATTTCTCGTGATTTATTGGCATTTGTGCTTTATTCTGTAATAAGGATGGTTTCCACCCCATTATAGAGGTAGTTTTTGTACCGACTAAGAATAAGGTAGAACAGGGTCCCTCAAGATTCTATTCTGGAATTAAAACATCGAAAACACCTCCATTTCCCACAATCTATTGGTATTCACGCAGTCTATTTTTATAAGGGTGGTTTCCACCCTGTTATATGGGTGGTTTTGAGACACGCATAAAATTGTCTTCCAAACTATAAAAACTTTAAGATTTCTCGCGATTTATTGGCATTTATATACTCTATGCTTGTACAGGGGAGTTTTCAGCATATTATAAGGGTAGTTTTCCAGTCAATATTCAAATAAGTGACTGGTGAATATAAAAAGTTTTCCCTTCCCATGTTTTTCACCATTCATTTACATCCATTCATTGAATCCTGATGTATGGGACGGTTTTACCCCCGGGGTTGTTTTTGGCTGTAGCGCAGAAGTTTGGGGGTATACGAATTTTTTTGACCTCGGATTCGGATTCAGCGTCGAAAAATACATAGGAATACTATGGTCAGTCATCCAGATCAAAAACTTTTTTTTTGTGGGGCTGTGTTATTTCACACCGTTTCACGTTTTTCTACTAAGCTTGAAACGATTTAAAAGAGTTTCCGAATCATACTAAAAATGAATTTTAACCTTACACCTTGTATCCTACTAACTAGCAATATTTTACAAAACCATGTTTAGCTCAATCTTCACTTTGTAGATCTGAATTAACACAACTTTGAGCACCGTAGCCCTTTCTATTTTATGGCGAATGCGCCAAGAACAGACAACACATACATTAAAAGAATTAAATTAGCCAAAACGTTTTTAAAAACAGATCCGTTTCACTACATTATCATTTAAACACAGGCAAATTTTGAGTACTGAACATAAATAATAACGATATCAACGTTATTTTAAGGTCTAGCGTCTGATTGAATATTTGTGTTTTTCAATGTTTAAACAAAAGTGAAATTGTGCCGTAAATGATTATTATTTCTGTGTTAAAAAAATATTACTTTATTGAATAAAGGAGTATTCTAACACGTCTTGTATACATCAGTATCCTTCAAATAGACACAAGGATACCAGAAAAGTAAATTTTTTACTGATTTCTACAGTTTTTTACTCCCCTATTTCGTGTATTGTTTATTTCGATTTGTTAAATTTAGAAATATGTTAGGTTTTTAATTTTTTAATCATTTAAAAGATTTTCGCAATTTAACCGTTAAAATTTTTATACAAAACTACGTATGTGAAATAATTAACTACTTATATGTACTAACGTGATATCTTGAACATTACTTAATTCCATAGTATACCTACTATAGTATTATTCATTTGGAGAACTACTGCTTACATAATATATAATTCAACACTTAATTAATTAAATGGTTGTAATTCATCCGATTATACATTTATCGGCTTTACTCTCTATCTAATTTTCTATTATTATTAGGTAAAAACTCATTGTCAATAGGCAGTGTACTTACACTGCTTCTAAATTTAGAGTGTAGAGGGTTGATTTCAAGGATATATTATTATTGATTTCTATTTACCATTATACCAATAATAAATGATATTCTTTGATACTCCATTGTCACATCAATTTTTAAAAGAGCAAAGCTGCGCCTGTGACATTTAGTTTACAATACTTCAGGAACTAAATTGTTTGATAGCACCGCGGGCGTACGGCGTACACACTTTTTTATATGAAAATAGTGTTTTTTAAGCATTTAGAACCATTTACTAACTAAAAATTCAAATATTAAAACATTCACTACTTGAAGCATTTTGCTGGCAATAGCTGTTTTGCAAAATGCATAAAAGGGAACAAGTGACAACAGGAATAAAATTAGATTTGGAAATTTTAGACAGGAAAATCAAAAGCACTACGGACTAAATTATTCTTAAGGTTAATATCGTCATAAATGACAGAGAAGAAGTTGCCAAAACATTTGAATGTCACTTCTCTAATGTTGCGCCTGAAACAATTAAAGAACATTTTGCCATGCACTCCAAATAAAAATGTTAAAATTCATAATATAATAACACTTAAAAATAAATATTCATATACAAGTAAAAATTGTAAAAAGTATTGATAATATTTTACATTTTGTCTATTTAATAAATAAATCAGTTGAAACTGGAATTTTTCCTAGTTGTTTAAAATTAGGCAGTGTTATTCCTCTGTTAAAAAAAGATGACCGCACTAATCTCGAAAATTTTTGAAAAATGTCAATTTTGGTTGTTATGTCTAAAATATCTGAAAGGGTAATTAGTGTACAACAGAATCGCAAACTTTATTGAGAAGAAAAACATGCTGACATTCCGTCAGCACAGTTCTAGATTAAACAAGTCTGTCTGTCTGTCTGTCATCTACTGAAATATGTATATCAGTGATTGAATCAGGGCAAATACGTAGTCTCACTGTTGTTTGATCTTCGAAAGGTTTTGATACTGTGAATAAAGAAATATTGAGTGATAAATTGCATAGTACTTGCATTGGAGACAAACATTAACTAATGACATACATGGAAAATATATCCTTGGTGGAAAACCTGAATGGGGAAAATCTGACATGTATGGCGTTTGGGTTTCCTCAGGGTTCCGTATTAGGTTCAATATTATTTATGTTATATATTAATGATTTACCCAGTCGTATGAAATAAGGTCATGTCACAATGTTTGCTGACGACACAACAATTACTGTGTCAGCAGACACCCATGAGGAACTTCAAAGTATCATTAGTAAAGTGATGGAGTTGTTAGGCATATAGTGCCAGAAGAACTTGAATGAAAAAAACTGCGAACTTAAACTTTTACCTTCAAAGACCTATTACTAACAATGTTATGATTTACGACAATATCATTTGGTGTGAATCAGTAAAATTACTTGGCACCATTATCGATCCCAAATTATCCTCGTCTAGACATGTAGATCATATATGTAATCAATTTAATAAAACATATTTTCCGATGTTGCAGTTAAAATCAACTCTTGATCAGGATGGTTTAGTTAATATATATTACTCTATGGCATACAGTCACATATCATTTAATATTATGGCATAGGGTAGAGCTACTGAATTTGAAAGGGTCTTTAGAAGTCCAAAAAAAAGTTATCCGATTAATCTCTATTTTGAAAATTAATTAAACCTGCAGAGATCTATTTAAACAAAAACTGATTCTAGTAGCTCCATCTATTTATATTTTAAAGCGTCTCACGTTTACTAAAATTTACTTTATTTTAAAAGGAAAGCAAATTTTAAATACTATGTAACGAGACACGAGCTCTTGAGTATCCCTGTCCACTACGCAAGTGCATTTAAGGAATTATACTTGGCATTATTTCCTATCAAAGTCCCCCATTACCACCACCACCCAATTATTAAAGAGGGGGGGGGGGGGGTAGTGGAGATGGCTCATGCTAAAAAATGTTTGAGGCCTTTGGCTATTAATTGTACAGACACTAAATCATAGTTTTATTTTTTAATCCCTTTTTACAATGGAACTGGGTGGTAATAGAGGTGTTACTCAGTGTGACTGACGCCAAAAAAATTTTAAGACCTTGAATTCTCGTAAATGCACTCAATTCCAATTTTACGCACTCTTGCTTCCTTTACGTAGTCACCCCCATTTATTCCCCAACCATTCAACGGATAATCCAATATAATCCAATTCCAGAGCTCGTTATAATAATACATAGGTGTCAATATCATATCTTTCATAAGCACAAAAGTTCGCTGTTATAAATAAAATTCTAACTCGTTATATAATTACAAAAAAGGTACATTTTTACCACAGAAATTTTTACAAATCACCATCAATTTGTGTTCCAGAGTAATCGTGCGCACAAAAAAGGTATTCCACTACTTGGATGTGGAAGTAATACCATGGTAGAACACTCTCGATTGAGACAGGCATATGTCGAACATAAATTAATCTCCAGAGGCGTGTAAATTTTCATAGTTCGGATTTTAATATTTTTATAGATGTTCTTTATACTTCCCTCATTTACTGAAGAGAAGTATTCCAATCATGAAAAAATCACCCTCCGAGATTTTCTCAGGATTTTTACTTTCAGCGTATGTAGATTACCAAAATTAAAGCCATTTAATTCAGTCAGTCTCTCTCTCTGTCTGTCTGTTGCCGCTATATCTACAAAACCACTTGACGGAGATGGATAATATTTGGTAGGCAGTTGCCGCTACTGCCAACGAAAAACTGGGTACAGTTACGTCGAAAAATATCGAAAAATATACAAGGTGAAAGAAAAATATAAAAAAAATACAGGGTGGCCTCTCAAAAAGAAATACAAGAATGAAGCGGAGAACGATCATATTTCTCATGCTGTTAACACAACTGTGGAAAAGAAAAATATAAAACAAATTTGAACTACATAGGGTGGTCACTCAAAAAAAAAAAAAAATTAATGATACAGAAGACGATAATATGTCGCATGTAGTTAACACAACTGTAGAAGAAATAGAAACGGATAAATATACAGAAAATGGTCACCCAAAAAAATGTACCGGACGATAATATCCCGTATGCAGTTAATACAACTGTCAAAGAAGAAAAATATGTAAAAAAAATATACAGGGTGGTCACCCAAAAATTGTATACAAAAATGTGGCGGAGCACGACAATATTTATCATTCAGTTAACAACTGTCAAAGAAAAATATGGAAAAAATACACGGTGGTCACTCCCAAAAAATATATACAGGATGGTCACCCAAAAAGAATTAAAAAATAAGACACAGGACGATAATATTCCGCAGGCAGTTAATACAACTGTCAAAGAAGTAAAATATGAAAAAAATATATATACAGAGATTACAAGATTTTAAAGAAACTGTGATGGAGGACGATAATATTTTACATGCAGTTAACATAAAACAACTGTCAAAATTGATAAATATTAAAAAATATACAGGGAGGTCACCCTAAAAAGATAATAAACCGAGAACGGTAATATTTGGCGTGTAGTTAACAGCTATCAAAGAAAGAAGAAAATTGTACAGATCACCTTTAAAAAATTTCTGAAAAAATGTGAGGAATAATATTTCGCATGTAGTTACACGTGTGTAAAAAATTTTAAAAAAATATGGCAGATGGTAACAATATTTCGCATTAATAACTGTCTCGAAAGACAAATATGAAGAATATACAGGGTGATCACCCAAAGAAAAAATTTAAAAACGTGCTGGGGTCAATAATATTTCTCATGCAGTTAGTACAACTGTCAAAGAGGAAAAATAAGAAAAAATACTTAAAGAAAAATTAAAAAATGTGGTGGCACATGATAATATTTATCACGCAGTCAATGCATCTGTTGAAGAAAAATGTGAAAGAAATATACTAGGTGATCACCCAAAAAAAAAAAACAAAAAAAAATTAAAAATGCGAGGTCGGTAATATTTCGCATGCAGTTAACACAGCTGCTAAAAACAGAAAATATGAAAGAAATATACAGCGAAGATAATGAAAAAAATGTGACGGAGAACGATAATATTTGGCATGTAGTTAGCACAACTGTCAAAGAAAGATATAAAAAAATATGGTAACTATAAAAAAATTATGAAATAACGTGAGGAATATTTTTTTGCATGTAGTTAACACAACCTTTTTAAAGAAAAATATAGAAAACAACATATGCAAGGGTGGTCATCCAAAATAATTTAAGAAAAAACGTGACGGATGGCAATAATATTTCGCGTACAGTCAATACAACTGTCTAGGAAAAAAAATATGAAAAATGTACAGGGTGGTCACCCCAAGAAAAAAAATAATGAGAGAAGTATGATAAACACAGAGGGAAGTTTTACTTTACCTTTACCGTTTTTTTTTTTGATATATCATAGATTACTGTTCTACTGTTTGCGAAATCCTTTTTATTCTTAAGGTATATTTCGTAGGTCTGTTACGGAATGAAACGAAAGTGCAGTGGGATGTTGCAAGCTTAAAACAATAACAATAAGAAAGATCTTGCCGGTTCGTAATCTCAGTAACACTAAGCAAATGTGAATATGTTGTATTAGATCTAAATATTAATCGCAATCGGCCACACCCGACTGTAATTTTTACTCGTTATATAATTACAGAAATGGTAGGTACATTTTACCACACGAATTTTTACAAATTACCATCAAGTTGTATCTGGCTCCCGCCTAAAATTTAAGTATTCTATTGCATTCAAAGATCAACTATCATTATCATTAGGATAAAATCAGATTTTTTATAATGCGCATAATTTACAATAAGTAATGAATTCGTGAGAAGAAACCATATTGAATATTTATTGATTATATTCCAGCCATAGTTTGTTACAGTTTCCTTAATACAGCGGAAGTCCAAAAATGTGATTTTCATAAAGAAAAATTGTCACATAAATATGAAATATTCCATGTGGTACATCAAGCAACATTTACGATGTTGTAACCATCAGAGGCAATTCTGCAACATGGAGCTAGGTTGCCGTAAAACTGAGCACTTATAACAGTGTGACGCCTAAATTGAATTTCAACCGCAAAACTTATTTATGGCATCGTCAAGGTAGCAGACTCCACTTAATAAGTGGGAAATGTAATGCGGGCTCGGTGCTTTGATAATAACACTTATTTGTTTCGAACGCTTTTCTATTATACCATTAAAACGCAAAGAAAACATTCAGTGCTATTCACCAGACTCTTGGAATAAGGGCACTTATATGAAACATCGTATAAGATAAGGAAGGAGAAGAATCACTAGATGTTATCCTGCTGTAGTTTGTTAAATTAATATTTGAACTAATGATACTAGCATATAGCATTTCAATTTATAATTTAATATATCGTTCTATAACATATAAAGACTGCTTATACTCATCTTTCACAAGCACAGACGTTTTTTGTTTTGTAATAAACAAAATTTTAACTCGAATACTGGATCGCCCATTTTATCTAAGACGTTTTAATCATATAGGCCCACAAAAAAAGTGGTCTATCCGGAGGACTGAATCGCATATTTGTGGAATTAATGTATGGCAGGCATATTGGATATATTTGAAAATTTCAGAAAATTTGTTCCTATTTAAATTTTTTAATAATTCTTGGAAATAGCCTAGGTAGTTTAATGCATTTAATTTATTTTTAAGTTAGTTTTATCATCTTATTGCCACCATATTGGATTCTCCATCCTGAATTTCTTCCTAGAACTTAAAATTTACTCTATTTTAACTTAAATTTACTTATCAGAAATATTCAAAACTTCTATTTTAGTAGAGTATTTTAGAAAAAAATATATCCCAATCGGTTGTGAAATAACTGCTCTAGATAATTTTGAACGAAAAAATTACGATTCGTGCCACTGTACATTGGTGTATAACAATGAAACTAATGTTATATATTAAATACGATTATACATTTGCAGTATATTGATAATTTCTTACTTTTATTGGTAATTCTGTTTTTATAGCTTTTGGTAACAAATAAATAATACAATATCCGACAAGCACACCATTACACACAATTACTAAACAATAATAAATATTATTAATTAATACTATTAACAATAACATTTTTTGCAGAGCAACACATATTACATGTGATACTATTATTACAAAAATGTGACACAGTTCAACCCCAACAAAAAAATGTATATATATATTAAATAATTCTGTAATTAATGGGATGAAATATTTTTTCTAAATTTTAGTAGAGTTATTAGTACAATTATATACATAACATATACAATGTAAAATATGGCCGGTGAATTATAAGTTGAACATCGAAAACAACAACTAGAATAAAAACAGGGTATATGTTATTTAAAATGAAGCATGGTAGCACATCTGCTTCGAGATAATTTGTAATATTCTATGAATTTCATGAGTGTGGAAAAACATATATTTGATTTTGCTTTAAACTGCGAAACAGGTAAATCTTTTAAGTAATTAAGCAAAGTTTTAGAGAACTACTGCATTTATAAAAACATTTTTAGTTGAGTCAAATTAAGCATTAAAATAGGTGAATAAGGAATTCTCTGACTGTAGCAATTTTATTGTTTTAATTTGTTGTAGGTGAGAAGCTTTGGATTAAATCAGTATTGCCTCTTGTAAAATTTAAACAATTCTTATTTCAACAATGAAATTTTCTGATATTTTTCTTATTATCTCCGGTCTTGGGGATCGCATCGTAAAAACAAAAATGCCAAATTGTTCGCAATAAAATTTTGATAAGACTAGGCCTATGAGAAAACTTTTGGATAATTTCTTAATTTGTAAAAAAATAGAAATCACCGAAAATTATCTTCTTTGATAATTTAAGAAATAAAACGTAATAATGAATCAATTTTAACGAAAGTTGGTGAAACTATACCCTTTATTGAACTAAACCTACGTGTCAAATATTAGTCCAAAATATTTATTTATACGGCTAAAAACCAATAATAATTTCGAAATTTCCATTGCTTATTGTTTAAGTGCAACGACAATCTTTTTTTCAAAATGTAAGTTTTTACATATATTTTACAATAGTATTAAGAGAAAAAAATTATATCTTTATGTGTTTTTAATCCTCAAAATTATAGTTATAAATAATAATAATAATAATAATAATAATAATATTTATTTATAACAAAGTCTTACATTTGAGTATACAGTAAAATTAAATTGTGTGTGAAAATAGCGTAATGTTAATAAACGATTTTAGCTAATACATCTGTATCCTTTGAATATAAATAAAACAAAAATCACTTAAGAGTATTGATATACCCTTGAATGTGATGAAATGCATTTCATTTATAACATAATTAGATAGGTTGTGTGTCACAGCTACCTTAACTAGTAATTTCATTTAATACAACATAATTAATTTAGAGTTAATACCAATAGTTAATACAAAATAATTAATTTAGAATATCATCTATATTTAACTTATATAACTACATTTATCTAATTACCTAACTTTAAGTATAGCCTACCTTCAGAATATATCCATCTCTTTACCTCGAATTTAATTTTTTTATCTTTTTTTATTTTTCTTATCGATTCAGGTAACATATTATATAATTTTGGCGCGAGGTAGTTAAAACATTTTTTTCCAATGCTTTTTGTAATTTTCTTAATTTCTAGATTGCCTTTCTCCTTATTTCTAGTGTTGTGTGAATGTGAGATAGCGTTGCTTTCATGTCTCTTATTAATTTGATGAATTAGTATGCAATAACAAAACATTTGCCTAACATCAAATAATTTGCTTTCATTATATAATGCATCAGTGGGGTATAATGTAGATCTTTTAAAAATGATTTTAATTATCCTTTTTTGAATATTTTCCAAAGGTTTTATATATAACACACCTAGCCCACCCCAGCCAACTGTGCCATATCTTATTATTGACTATTGACTATTGACGAGTGCTTTATAAAGAACTATTAAGTGGTCAAGTTTTAAAATTTCTTTAAGTTGTTTAAATTTATATATCTTAATTTATTCACTACGGATTGCACTTGATGATTCCATTTCAAGTTTCCGTCTATTACGATACCTAAATATTTTATTGTTTCTGTGGATTTAATTTTCCTTCTTGGTCCTTTATTTGAAGTTTTTTATATAATGGCCTATTTATGTTTTGTGATGTTAAGGGTAAGTAATACGTTTTTTATAATTAATAGTGAGTTTTTTACTGTCGAATCTGTTTTTAATATTTTGTAAGTCTGATTCTACTATTTCTTTTAGCAATTCCCAAGATTCAGATGAGTAGAAAATTGTTGTGTCAATTGCGAATGAAATAATGGTGCCTGCAGAGTTTAATGTAAGTATATCATTCAAATAAATGGTAAATAATATAGGCCCTAGTACAGTCCCCATATTCTACAATTTGGTGTTCACTAATGACATTATTGATTTTGACATATTGTTTCCTATTTTTCAGACATTTCTAACATGACACCTCTGAATCCAGTTCTTTACAGTATATTTATTAGTTGCGAATGTGAAACAGTATCGAACGCCTTAGCAAGATCCAAAAATACACATAACGAGGGCTTCGACTGACCTACCGCATTATACATAAGCGTGGTAAGTTTTCCAATAGCGTCATTCGTTGATTTTTTTTTCTTGGAACCCAAACTGCATATCTGATATTAAATTATACTTTTGTATATAACTGGTCATTCTTTTCTTTATCAGTTTCTCTAATATTTTATTAAAATTAGTTATAAGTGATATTGGCCTATAATTTTCAAGCAACGTTTTATCTCCAGTTTTATGTATAGGAGTTATTATGGCCTCTTTAAATTTTTAAGGATAAATACCAGACTTTGTTATATACGTAGACTAATGGTGTTAAAAAGTAATCTTGGTTTTCTTTAATAAATTCTGATTTTATACCGTCAATACCTGGAGATTTATTTGGTTTTAGTTCACTTATACAAATCTTTACTTCATATTCGTTGGTAAAATTGAGAAAAAATGACATCAACATTTTGTGGAATATACGGAGGAAAGTATTTAATTTTTTCTGCCATTTTGCTGCCGATACTGGAATAGTACTGGTTAAATTCGTTCGCTATTTCTAGCTTATCTGTAATTTGCCTATCATTCTTTTGAATATACTTTATGTTCATTCTTTAAGTCCATTATGTCTTTGTCCCTATTATTTGTCAATGCCTTTACCCCATCCCATAGAATTTTGCTGGTAACTTTATCTTTGTGTATTAGGTTTTTAATGTAATTATTTTTGGCCTTTTTCACTAGTCTATTTATTTTATTGCGATAGGTTAGGTACTGCGTTTTTATATTATCATCATTAGGTTTTTTTAGTGTTTGTTGATAAAGATCGTCACGTTTATTAATTGACTTTATAATACCTGCAGCAATCCAAGGTTTCCTTTTTTTTCAATAAATTCAAATAACTTGGTGGATCTTTTATTAAACCAAAAACGGCCAACGAATTATGAAAATAGATGATGATGATGATTGTCTAAAAAAAATACTTTTACATATTTTTAAGTGCATCGACTCGTAGGAGGATTTTTTTTCAAAATGTAGGTTTTTACAGGTATTTCCCAATGATATTAAAAAAAATTTTTATTTTCAGTTAAACCATTTTACTGAAATTTGTTTATAATTTTCAAAATTATAGTTATAAACGAATTCAAATAACTGTGGATTTTTTATCACACCAAAAACAGCCCACGAATTATGAAAATAGATGATGATGATTGTCTAAAAAAATTACTTTTACATATTTTTATGTACCTATATGAGAAGTATTGGGAACTGATTTTAATGGAAAAAATACAATTTTAAAGCATAGAATTGATTAAATGAGTCAAATATTTTTTTGGTTAAGGTTGTCAAATTTTGAAAACAGGTACTGAATATGAAGCGCGTTGTCTTTTATGAAAAGAAAGCAATTTTTGCAGGTAAAAATAATCTCCAATCAGATATTATCACAAGCATATTATTAGTTTACTCGGTGATGAATATTCGCTTATAACTCCATATTATATCATTCAAACTTACACAGCCTTTTAGAAGATGGTTATTAATTTCCTCTTTTAAAACATATTTATCATTGCCAACTTCATTCCAAATGCAGCAATAAAACAATAAAATATGTTACCTACGCGTTTGTTTATTTCCATAGAAAAGCTTCCCCAACATTTGGCACATAAACTTCGTTAGTTGAATTGGCACTACCGCTCTGTCACAAGCGTTGTCTTGAAAATAGTGCAGCTTCCGAAAGCTTTAATTGTCACCTCTGAGAGCGTACTTACGAGCATTTCTCCGAAAAGACGCTGAGCAGTTGCAATATTTTAGGTTTTGTTGAACAGTAGCTATTTCAAGGGGACCCCGTACCAGATGCTGACCTATTTCAGCTGGTATATTTGTAGAAATATTCGCATTTTACATTAAAAATTACCCTTACAAATTTCAACAACACAAATTAAAACTTTAAATATGGTGTTCATGAAGCGGATAAGAAGGCATCGTAAATATTTCGATAGCAGCATGCTGCTGGAAATGTACACAGTTAGAAGTGAGAACATGAAAAGTTTATTCAGAACTGTCTGGAGGGACATGTTCATGTGTATAGTTAGAGCAGAATTCCAAGCACGTCGTGGCATTTCAAACCGTTAGAATTACAGAAGTCCGACGATAGAGTCGCCTAGTTATTTAACTCCTTCACTTAATGTTATATTGAAAAAAAAAGCAAACTCTGCACTTTTACACTTTCATGGTGATGTGATTGAAATCTCGCTCCATCCTGTAGCACATCTCTTTGAAATTGCTTTGGATAGCTCAAGGGAATTGTTAATGTAAAAGCGCATTTTCAGTTCATAAAAACCTACCAACTACTGGTACAGTTCTAAAATCGAGATGATAAAATAAATATGTTTACTATTAAAAATGTTTTCAGTGCTTCAACTCAAGTTCTCCAAACAAAATAAATTAAATAGAAACATTCAAATAAACAGGAAAAATGTACAAATTTCCTAATAGTGGAGTACATTGAAATTTCTATTTCGGAAGATATTCTGCAAGCTGAATTTATTAAAATTGGCAAAAATAATAATTATTCGATAAGTTTAGCACTATAACTCACCTGTTCTTTTTTTATTTAAGAAATGAGGTGTTAAAACCCTTTTTTTAAATAACACTGAAAAGTTGTTACTGATCTGTAAATACTACAGAAATCCAATATTAATTAATTTGATTTAGAGAAACTTCCACAGAGCAAAATATATTTGCTACAAGGAATGTTTGTAGAGTTGACATTATTTTTACATTTACAATTTTTTTATATTGGCATTTAATTAATTATATAATACTGATCCTGTATAGGTGGATGTATAACTCTAAGCAAATCAGAGGCATGACGTGCGGAATTTATATAGCAAATATCTTGCTTACGAATGAAAAAATAAGAACACTGTGGAGCATTATAATCTTCATATTTAGTGGATTCAAAAGTTACTTACAATAGTCCTTCAACGTAATTTGTTAATAAACAAATTAGTTGCAAAATACCAGTCTTTGTCAAATATATCTTAAAATAATTTTTCTCTTTCAAAAAGTAATTGCGCTATTTGAAAGTACGGAAAATTTCACATAAAAAATGTATATGAAGTTTTCTATATGATCAAAAATGTAGACTCTAGATTTTTTTTGTTTAACGCACGAAAATGGAACGCGGAGATACGTAAGTAGGGCGCGCGGCTTCGGGCGCGCAACGCTAAATTTGTTATAACTTTTGAACTAATTAATGAAATTGACCTCACAAAAGCTTAAATGAAAAAAGAAACATGTAGCTATTGGATGATTACATTTTCAAATATAAAAATGAATGTATGTAGGAATAGTACATATATGAAGTCGGAACATAAAGAGATTTGCGATGAAATAGGTAAAAGCTCTACCATTTCTAAAAATTTAAAGATAAAAACTTGGGTGTTTCACATTTTACTCTTGAAGTAATGTATAAAAAGATCCGATAAGTGAAAAAAATCTCAAAAACTTATTCTTGAAGATGTACCTACACTTCCAAAATTTTAAAATTTTGAGAAAATGATAAAATTTGATATATATAACCAACTTTAACCACCTATTTCTTTGGTTTAGATCGGGTTATTAGATCTATGTAGGTGTGATTTTTAAAGCTCGAAATATGTACTTTAAGATGCTTTAAGGAGATTTACCTTAAAAATTAAATTAACCCCCTTTTTTACGACGATTAGAAAAAGCCAGCAGCGTAAAAAAAAACAGCCATTTTGAATTGCCTTTTTTGACATCATAATCTGTTTCAGCGACCTCGTAAACTCCCTTATATGGCAATTTGAATTAAATTGCTTTAAAATTTTTCAACTTATAATAATTATGTTAAAAAAGTTTCTTTTTGTTTAAATAATTAATAAACAATTTCCTCACGATTATGTATTTATAACTTTTTATTTTATGCTGTGTAAACGTGATATCAAGCGGTTTTACGAAAATCGAAGCTTCCGTAATTATTCTGAAATAATACATATTTTCAGCCTCTATTGACTCCACTAATTCCACATTTACATACAGTATCGGAAAGTTTTACTTTTGGGACTGTATAGTTTCAACGACTTAACCGACCGCCCACAATAAAGGCATCTACCAGTACTCTAGCAGAGGCAAAGCAGACACGCCCCTTAATGTACATCATTGCTTGCTTTTCTCTCGCTTGCTCTTATTGCCGCACCAAATCAAACGCTTTCCGATACTGTATTACAATAGCATGTAGAACGATTTTTAAATCGTTGGCATAAAGGGAAGTGATTTCTAAATTTTTCAATTTCGTCCGTTTTTAAAATGTTTTTGTTTAAAATACTATATTATTAGTAATTAAAGGAATATTTTAATAGTAATTTGTGCAACAAGTGCATAAAGAGCACGGTTAGTAAACTATAACGGTTGTCTCATCCAGCAGCTTTTAGACGAAGGAGCGCGCGGAGCGGGGAACCGAAAATGACGTAGCCTCTAGACCCAGTAAGGGCCGGCACGAGACATTTTACTACTCACTCAATTAATAAACACTGATATAAATGAATAGTATACACTGAGACGACAGCAAACTAGTTTATTACACCGCACAGTGACAGTGCGACGTGCGACAAACAATATAAAAATAAACACACTGTCGTTGTAGTATGCCAGACAATTGAAAAGACGACACACGGCAACTAACGCCGGCTGTGGATCTACCTAGACTTTGACCTTGATCTGAATAATTAAACAAATAAAATGTTCAAAAGAGACAGATTATATCTTATTTCCATGCAAAAGATAGAGACAAAGATATGGGTAGGCACGGTCATTACACTATATACGGTTACCTCATCCCGCAGCTTTTTGACAAAGGAGCGCGCGGAGCGGGGAGACGAAAATGACGTAGCCTCTAGACCCAGCCAGGGCCGGCACTAGACATTTTGCTGCTAAATAATAACAATTACTTGTTAGTAATTTTTGCTCACTCAATTAATAAACACTGATATAAACGAATAGTACAACACACTGGGACGACAGCAAACTAGTTTATTATACGGGACAGAGTGCGACGTACGACAAACATAAAAATAGACACACTGTCGTTATAGTTGAAAACACGACGCGGTAACTAGCGCCGGTTCTGGATCTATCTAGACTTTGTCCAAAGCTTTGTCCTTGATCTGAATAATTAAACAAATAAAGTGTGCAAGAGAGATAGATATATCCTATTTTCATGGAAAAGATAGAGACAAAGATATCGGTGGAGCTGGCACCTATATGACGTAGGCGCTAGACCCCGGTTCCCCGCTCCGCGCGCTCCTTCGTCTAAAAGCTGCTGGATGAGGTAACCGTATAGTTTAATGACCGTGCATAAAGGTACTTTTTTACGAATGACAAGTTTGAAGCAGTAGGTAAGTGCGGCAATTTCATGAGTATAAAAAGGCCCTTTATGCATGACTTTCACACAATATCTTTTCTACGACAGTTCTCAATTTCCATATTTAGACAAATAAATTTTAAAAATAGCTTAAACATCAAAATAATAATTCATAATTTGACGTTTTTAAAGCGAAGATCGTGGGACAACTTCAATTGTTTTCAATGCACTCATTGATCCGGCTATGCATAAGAGTGAAATAATGTTAATTGTTTTAACGCTTCTTACTTCTTTTCACTATTACCGTAAACATATGTTTTACACACTAAATATAACAGTCGTAGAAAAACTTATTTATTTTTGCTTGCTTATAGTTACAGTAAAGAATATTTTCTTAGATAGATTCCATTTTTGGAATTTCCATACATACATTATTCTTTCTGCTTTTGTGAAATTCTATAAAAAATATTCTTTACTATAATTAAAGAAATATTCCACAACCTTTAAAATTATTCTTTTTTCTATTAGGATTTCAACCCCAATTTCGATTTAACACCAAATTTTGTATCGGGGACTTTTAAAAAAAATAGTATTCATGATGAAAAACTCGGTCTTCCGAGATAGCACTTTCTAAATGAAGAATCTAAATACAGATATAAAATTCATTTTAAACGAAACGTCAACTATAATTATTAAAAAAAAGATGCTTATTGCTTCGTGAAGAACCGTCTAAATTTTTCTTACCAGTCGTGTGTATGATGAGACATGGGTGCTTACCTGTAACAAATAACAAAATAGAAATTAGTAAAAAAAAAATAAACAGAGTAGTGATTTATTTTCATTGTTCTTCAAAATCATATCAAATTGTTTTGTCAAAAATATGTATTCGTTTACAAATGGATACATTTTTATTAGTATCTGTACAAACATACATCCATACCACAAATTAAAAAAAAAGTTTCTGTTTCTATTTATCAATATACCAATACTAATTAGCATATTGCAATTACAAAACAAAATTCAGTCACAGGACTCTATTAATCGTAAATTAAACTACATAGATTTATCTCAGAGAGAACTGTATCAGTTCAGGTGGTGTCACTGAGATTAAGTAAACAGGCAGTATCTTCTTTAGGAGCCTCCTTCTCCTCTTACCCTGGTTTTCCCTAAACTGTCAACCGTTCTTATTGTACTTTCTCTGGTAGATGTTACAAAAAAATGGGAGAAATCGGGAAAATACGATGCTATAAAGTCATATTGAGGGACGTATTTCTAGCCCTGTATGACGCGTTTGCCAACTTTGCATTTCTCGGAGTTAGTGTTGTCTATTTTCATCAATACACCTGCATACTCAAATAATATTTATTTGTCTTAGCTATAGGTCGTCGTAAATTCAGCACTTGTCCTCTAGTACCGAGTCCGAGTTCATCCTGTCAGTCATTATACTCTTCCGGTTCCAGAGCAGTGTCGACACCTTGAACATTCAGGTTTTTCCTGACTTCATTTACAGCTTCAGCAGTTATGTAAGCTCCTCCACGCTATTAGTTATATTTCTTATATTTCTATGAAAAAAAAAACCCGCTGGCCAAGGAATCACTACTTCCACATCCAGATTTTCTATGCAAGTTTCTAATAACGAGAAAATTTTGTATGTGGCAATATTTGTTTATAGAACTTTAATAATGTAATATTTGAAATCGTCTACCCCAAAAACCCATAAAACGATATCCCATATGGTAGTGGGGCGGGGGTGGTAATAGGTGGGTGGTAGTGGGGGTGGATGAAGTAACAAAATATTTTGAGGTTTTCGGTTCTTGTACACACACTAAATAACAATTTTTGTTCATCCCCTTTAATAATGGGGTAGGGGTGGTAGTGAGGATGGCTAATGCCAAAAAATTTTTTGAGACCTTAGCTTCTCTTGCATACACTAAATACCAATGTTATGGACTCTTACCTGCTTGATTTACCTATTTACCCCCCAAGATTCCCCAAACCTTCGACGGAACAAGATGAAAATATAATTCAATTCCAGATTCCGTTAAAGTACATATGTGTACCAAATTTCAAGTCAATATCTTAAACGGTTCCAGAGTAATTCTAAGCCTATTTGAACGATAAAAATTTTCAAAAACTTTTTTGTCGTTACTATACTTCCACTGTTTGTAGAAATAATTAGCGTTTTGGTAGTTTGAATCGTAAAATTTATTAACTTCATTAATCAATTTGATTTCTATATTTCCTTTGTGGTACTCTCTTGCGTCTTTTCTTTAAAGTTTTGCTTCTTAAGAAGGCTTCTTAATTCTGATTTTTTTAAATTTATTCATCCTCCTTCACAGAACATAGATTCACTGTATACAGTTTGATTAAATTTACGGTAACTTAATAAGAAAGAATGGATCCATGTAGTACATTTGTTTCGTAGACTAAACTTTTCAACAATATGAAATGGAACAAATTATGGACAAAGTTATGGACTGACATATGGTCTTCATTATTCGTCAATTACATGAACAAGGCTAGGCATTGGTAAACAGTAAATCAAGAAATGAAAACTGGCATCAGAATATCTTGTCCCTAATTTCTTTAATATCAACAACAAATATCCCAAGCAGCAATTTTAGTAGTTTCTACGTGGTAGTTACCATTAGTGGAACTTTAAAAGTGTCCGCAACGAAGGACTGTTACGTTATGAGAACCATCCTTCTACCAAGCATTCACCAAAATGGGGAATAGCAATTACGTAGCAAATTACTATTTCGGTACTTCTACCGTTACTGTGTTGACGACTAGGTTATTACGTAAACGGGATGTCCCCTAAGTAGTAAAAATGACTAACTTTTGGAACAGATCAACTGACAGGAATGAAAGTGTAAACTATATATTTGGCTCTTTCTTATTCGAATAGCCCATTAATGACTTATTGAGTTTGAGCACATAATATGTTCAAGGTCCTACTTAAGGTGATTATGTAAAACATAAGTATATATTATCAATCATGATGTTTTGCGTTTACTCTGGGGTGTGGATATTAAAATAAACCACTTGTTTTCTGTAAAATGTTATCATGATACTTTGATAAAAATGTCACGCCTTCCGGAAAATTGTTTTCTCAAAAAAAATGTTTTTGCAAAAATTATGTATACAAGTGAAACTGCAGAATTTGTTATGGAAAACGTTTCTTTTTAATTTTATATACTATAACGTAATAATAAGCTATTTATAAAACATGCTTGCAAATGACCAAAATAATTTCTTTTTTTTATATAAAATTATATTTTTTAACTCTGGCAATATGGTCGTCGTGGAACAGGATATAGTTGGAACTAAGATTTCTAACGTGAAACCAGCAGAAAATGTGAAAATGACTCACACATATATGCACGATAATCTCCAAAAAATAAGGTTATAAGTGAGATGAAAAACAACCTAAGCAAGTTTTTTACTGATTAATGGCTTCAAATACTTTTTCTATTCAATAAGAGAAATTTTATTATTCACGTGGGTATATTAAGGTTTCTTCACAAAGACAGCCGCGGAGCAGGCATTTGACGTTATTTCAAATTAGCAGAATCCTACAAATTATCAGGTCGCGCATGTACAAATTGCAATATCTATGGGATTCAGCAGGGGGTGTGTATACCTAATTTATTTATTGTTATACTTTGTGAAAGTGCAGCAACACTTATAAAGTACAAGGAAACCGAAAAGCCTCCTTATACTATGCATTTTAATTTACAAATATTCATACAAGAACTTCTATGCTTCGTTCATTACGTTAAACGCGCATCCAATCACTTCTTTTCCACTATCTTGTCAAACTCCCCACATGATTTCCGATGAAGCATTCATGCGCCAAGGATATTTAATTGTGCATTCTAAATGAACAGAACGCAATGATTCTCTCAACAATAAATTATAAATAGAACTATTATAGTTAATGCTTTATTTACACATAAAACATATTCGCTGTTTTGTTAGTTTGATTTATCCAAGCGTAAATACACAAACATCAATAACCATATTGAATAACAAACACTACACGTATCTTAACATTTACACCTGCAACCCTACATATAATCTCTTGGGAATACAATTTTCTCTTACACATACTTTGGTTTTCTCATCTCTTCTATACTGTATTACATTTCCTAACCATTCTGCTCTCAATACTCATTTTAAGTTTTTCACTTACATGCTGTTTACCTATATATACTTTGTAGTTATACTAGAACAGCAGCTTTTATTTGCACTCATTTTTTTACATAATAGTAAAGGAAAACTTTAATTTAACTTGAAAAAAATTTGTGCAGAGCTTAAACTTTGATTATAGGTTCAAAATAGTCCAAAGTTCACGAAACAAAAAAGTTTAGGAGTTTTACGGATCCGCGGCAACCTATAGGGGTGAAAATTGATTAAAAAAATCGATTTTTCTCTATTTTCTCGGGAAATATGGCATTTACTAAAAAATAATTCAAATAAAAGTTGTTTCTGACAAAATTATTTTTAATTTGGTATTTTTAAATTTAGTTTTATAGCAATAATTAACAGAAATACTACAGGTTTTAACTTCGGAATAATGTCGTATAAATTAGATCTTATGTATTGGCTGAAGGACTTAGGTCGATGGCCATTTGGTGTTTTTTAACCAATAAAGGATATTTATTATTATTATTTTAGATCTCGTTCAATTTTGGCAGCTTAATAGTAAATTCATAAAAAAAAAGAAGTATCTATATACTGCGAGGGCTTGCTAATTTATAAGGGGCTTTTCAGGGGGTGGCAAATAAAAAAAAACAAAAACATTGAAGCTGAGAGAGAATTAAATTTAAAGAGGAGAAGGTTCTATGCAATTTTTGATATAAGTTGATAGATTTAAGTTATAACTACTAGAAAATTTGGGATTTTACCTTGAAAAATGGTATTTTAAATACGTTTTCGTCAAATAACTCGAAGGGTATTACATTCAGCAAAAATATGCAACAGACAAATAAGAAAGCTACTAAATTAAGGACATTTAGTTTAAATCTTAAATATCTCAGAAACTATGGCACTTTGGCCAAAAACGCTAATAACCAAAATGAAAAACTATTAATCTATAAACTATAAATCAAGTGTTTTTTTTTCCTATTTTTATAACATAAAAGCAAATAAGCAAATAAGTTGTGACAGAAACAATGTACTTTTTCACATTCTTTTTTTTTTTTAATAAAAGCGTCGCAATTTTGTTAATATAAGTAGTATGTCATTAAAAAATATATTCCCATATGCTGTGTTTCGTTAATATATAGTGTGACCTAGACGTTCAAATTTTCATCGGCTTACAGCGCTTGCTTTAAAAAAAATTGCATTTTAAGCTGTAAAGGTATTTTAGAAAAAAACGTAACATTCTTGTTTCTCTGCAAATACCTCAGTAAATATTAGTTTAAGAGAAAATACGGTGGACATCAAAAATGAAGCTTATAAACTGAGAATAAATTTATTTTGTTTATATATTTGTGTAGGGTTAATTGTTTCGAAGATATTTAATTTTATAGATGGCATCCGACCGTTTTTATAATGAAGTTGAAAATGTTGAATATCTTAGAAACTATGACACTTCCACCAAAATTTCTAAGAAACAAAATTAAAGGTAATTAATCCATGTTTAGAATGATTTTTGTTTGTTTCTACATCACAAAAAATAAAGAAGTTATGGTCGATTCAATGTGCGTTTTCACATTTTTGTTAACAAAATGTCGGCATTTTGTTATTGTAATTGCTCAGTAATTATTTTTTTTCTTTCAAAAATGCTGATTTTCGTTAATATATAGCATCACCTAGTTGCTCAATGTATTTTGTCCCTTTAAAACACTTTTTAGAAAAAATTCCATCCGCCATATATCGGTTAATTATTGCTATGAAATTAATTTAAAAACACCAAATTAATGATAATTTTGCCACAAAAAAGTTTTGTTTGAACTATTTTTTTTATAAATGCCACCATATTTTCCGAGAAAATAGAGAATTCTTTTTTATTGAAAATAACCTTTTTACCCCCTATAGGTTCCCTCGGATCCGTAAAACTCCTAAACTTTTTTGTTTCATGAATTTTGGCCTATTTTAAACTTATAACCAAAATTTAAAGTCTGCACAAATTTTCTTCGAGTTAAGATTATTTTTTTCAGTCTTCTCTTGTATAATTATGGGTGTTTTATTCACCAGATAAATCCAAATAACTTTATAAAAGCTTTTGCAAAGGTACATAATAACATTAATAATCGAGCTACATGACTTGCAGTAATAATTATTGAAAAGTTTATTTTACCCTAATATTTCGTCTAAATGAATTGTTGAAATATAACTAACCATTTACCCATAGACAATTTCAGTTTTTATTTGTAATAAAATTTTTCAGCGGTTAATATAATATAAAATTTATATAACCTACATATCAGCTAATTTATTACTGCATTAGGTACTTTTTTACGATTAACTATAGTATATTAATCAACCAGCGTATAATGATGGATATTACTCGCGAGGGTGATATTTGCTACACGAGCCGAAGATGAGTGTCGTAAATCATCCGAGCATGTGATAGACATTGTACGCAAGCAGAATTAGTCTGTGAGCAAATGGACTTCCGTGGGATTTTGAATTATACAGGTACGAGTCTGGCATCAATATCTTCGTGAAGAGACGTAGATTACGAATTGACATGTTGATAAATTGTAAATCGTGTGGGAAAAAGTTATAGCTTAAAAACAAAATTGCGTCAAGGTGTTAAAGCACAAGGTACTGTACTTCTAAGACTCCTCGCCAGTGATCTAGGCGAAGAGAAAGAGCGATAGGAGTCGTGAAAGTTAAAATTTACAATACAGCGTGTCTCACTTTTAATGCCCCCCTATCTCAGTTATTAGTAATCCGATTTCAACCAAATTAGGGTCGGTATCAAAGACCTGTATTATGTCTTTTTTGAGCAATACAAAACTTATTTCAGTCATTGGCGTGCATTTTTATTAAGAATAAGAGGGTCGATTTTTTTGGAAAGTCATTAAACATTATTGATCAGCATGCTCTATGATCAAAATTTAATAACATTTTGACGTACTTTTCGAATTACGGCCCCCTAAAATTGCACTTTTTAAACATTAAATAATCAATAACTTGGAAACGAATTGATTTTCGGAAAAAATTACATCTTATTTTCTTCTTTTTACTTTCTCTGCCAGATACTTTCAAATTCGGTAATTTTTAATGGCAGAATAATTTACAGGGCTGCTGGCTCAAAATTTTTGGAAATTTATTAATGAAAATTCTGGGCCTACAAAATTTGAAAATATCAATGACACTAGGTGCTAGAACAAGTGAATTTAAAGCGAACATGAGGAATGACTTTTTTCCAAAAAACAATTAATTTCCAAGTTGTTGATTATTTAATGTTTAAAAAACGCAATGTTAAGGGCGCCTTAATTCGAATACCATAAATCAAACTGTTATTAAATTTTGAACATAAGGGTTCTAGAGTATGCCGATCAATAATATTGTGTTATTTTTTCAATAAAAAAATGCATAATATGACCTTTTTTTCTTAATAAAAATGCACGCCTATGACTAAAACAAGTTTTGTTTTATTCAAAAAGTACATAATAGCGACCCTAATTTGATTGAAATCGGATTACTAATAAACGTATGGAGGGGAACTATTAAAAATGTATTCAGCGTGTCCCACTTTTATTGCCGCCCCCCCCCCCCCCCCCCTCTCCACATCTCAGTTATTAATCATCCGATATCAAGCAAATTGCTATCAAAAACCTTTATTACGTCTTTTTTGAGTAAAACAAAACTTATTTCTGTCACTGGCGTGCATTTTTATTATGAAAACAGGAGTCGATTTTTCGAGAAGTCATATCAGGAAATTTTTTATTGAAAATATAATAGAATCTCCGATTAAAGAACTTATATCTAGATACATAATGGCATTGATTTATTTGTCGCTGAAAGACTCACAATCTAAGGCACTTCTTCCCATAAGTTGCTGATTGGCCCATCGGCATATTCGCGGCCGCTCGTGCACGATCGGCTTCAGTTAGATTATCATAATCTCAGTTGACAGTTCGGCCATTAATGTCAATAAATGTTTTTCGTGTTCTCCGACCAAAAACTGGTGAAAAAGTAATTTTATTTTAAGTTGTGATTTGCTTAATACCTAAATAATATTCTTTATTCATATTTACACAGTTTAGTGACAATATATTTTGTGCAAATAAATAGTGTAGTGCTGTGCCGTTTGCAGAAAGAAGAAAATCGATCGTTCCATAGTCGTAACATGATGAAGTTCAGTTTACAGTTATAAAGTAAATAGCAATTAAATTTTAATATCCTTTCAATACATATTTATCTTACTGTTTTATCTTACTGTAATATCGTATGCCTACATCACGTTATATAAAGAGCCGGTAATGCAGGAATTGCAATAATTCATTTTAATGAAAATATTTACCATTCTACACATTTTCTACACATACAACGCCACTGTTGCCTATGGGATGTGATGTTCATCTATCCATTTTAATGGACATATAATGTGACTATGTTAGGAGCAAACAAGGTATATAGTGAAAAGATAGCCTGTTATGTATCTAGATATAAGTTCTTTAATCGGAGAATAGAATATTATTGATCAGCATGTTGCAGAACCCCAATATACAAAGTTTAGCAATATCATAATTTATGGTTTTCGAATTACGGCCCCGTTAAAATTACATTTTTTAAACATTAAATAATCAATAACTTGGAAACGAATTGGTTTTCGAAAAAATGTCAGTCCTCATTTTCTCTTTAAATTTGCTGTAGTATCTATCAAAAATGTTGTTGATGCGTTAATGAGCCAAATCCACCTGGTGCTATAATTCCTTGACGCAATTTTGTTTTCGGGCCATATTTTTTTTTCCACAAGAGTTACGCTTATCACCAAGCCAATTTGTAATCTAGGTTTCTTTACGAAGATATAGGTACCAGTCCCATACCTGTATCATTAAATATATCATTAAATCCTACGGGACCAGTTTTTTGGACGTTTGCTCACAGACTAAATACTATTTATCCTCGACTTAATTGTTTAAATCGTTTAAAGTTGAAGAAGTAAAGTAAGTTCACAGTAAAACTTTGTTTCAGACGTCAAACACGAAAACAAGGACTCTCCTTGAAAATAATAGACTAGCCCGTTCGTTATGCAAATTGCTAGTTCCTAATTGGTCAAAGGTGTGTTATAATGAGATTTGGTTCATTATACGATAGTCGTGGATAAACAATTGTAAAGGCTAGCATAATAGTACTCCTTACATAAATAATTATAAACAAGTACTTGAAGTGATGTTTCGTCGCAAGAATAAGGAGATCAAGACGAAGCTGAGTGCAACAAACCTCAAAAATGCGACAAATTTTTTTCCTACAAGCGTCAAAATTTTAGACCAATTTGTATTGAAAGTGATTTCTCTTGTACTGCTCTTGAAATATACAAGGCAGAGTAGGACCGGATTAAGATTTGGCGCGCTCTTCGTGTAATCATATATTTGCGCCTTCTTATTCACAGGCTGGGTCACGTGGTTTTAAAATGCACCGCAGGAGAAAATTTTTAATTTTTCAATATTAAGCAGCCTCAAATTAAAAGTTAGAAATTAGATTTAAAATTGCAACTTACACACTTTTTTATTTATTATGAAAATACCTACTTTCTGTATATTATTGCCCTAATCTGGGCACGCTAATATACTAGTTAGGTAAATACTTTAAAACACTCATTATTGGAGAATCAATCAAAACAACTACTCTTTCTATTTTCACAAAGCTTGGGTGTGCAAAAGTTGCCACTTAGCATACATAAACACATCACAATTTATTTTTTAAATTTTATTTATTTTTTTAAGCGTCATTAAGGTCATAATTTTTTTTATTTTCATGAATGACGCCATTTTTTGAACATTTTGAAAAACTGGTGATTTTTTCAAATTTAATTATACTTCGAATTTATTGTAGTAGATATAATCAAGATTAACCTGAAAATTAATTGAATAATTAATTAATTACATTAAAGGGATAAAATGCTAAAGATTTGAATATTTAGTAGCCTTGCAGCAACTCATAGCTTTTTAGTACAAAACTGATTTTTTTTTAGAAATTAACAAAAGTTTTTGAATGGCTCTTTATACCCAAACCAAATTTCTACACAAAAAAATAAAAAAATATGCGGAATTTTCCAAAACTGTAAGGTCTTTGCGGCACCTTTACAATAACATTATATTTTAATATTTTATCCTGGTATTGCTTATCTGGTGTAGCAACTTTCGCAACCCCAAGCATTTCTGATTTCCAAGAAAAGTAAAAAGTGTCTTTTTTCATTGCACCCTATTACTCATGTCAGTATGGCCAATCCAACGAAAATAATTATAGGCATTTGGCAGTTCCGCTTATACCAGAAGTCGATACCAATTTGCTCATTTTAAATGGAACACCCTATACATTTCGAAAACATATAACATGCTCTATCTCTAAACCCAGCCGTTTCAGAGATATTTTATATTTTATTTAAAAAATTGACAGGTGTAACGGTTTGCAGTAACTTTTATAACTTTTTTCGCATAAAGGCATGCAGAAAAATCATAAGGTGAGCTGCGCTCTGCAGTTTAAAGAAATTCAATAGTAGTATACCAAGTGTTCTGTTTTTTTGCGTTACATATTGTCAACTTCAATATAGTGTAGAAAAATAAAGCATGCCCCGGTCTACCCCTCTATTAGCTCGGTGGGCAGCTTTGAGTTTTTTATGTTCAGTATAAGAATGGAGTAAACAATGCATCTTAATATTTTTGTGTGATTAATTAAACACCATTTTGCTCTAAAATTAAAATAAAACACAGTTTATGCAAAAATTTACTTTTTACCTCTAGCGATGACATTGTATGACGGATAAGTACCAATTTCAATAGGAAGGGAGGGAATACCACGGTCTTTGTCACATGAATCGAATTTTAATAAAAATTTTAAATCTAACAGAAATGATAATAGAAACGGTCTACACTTGCACATAAAGAGATTTTTTATTCCATATTTGAGTTCAGCGTATTATGAAACGAATTTCTGTCAAAAATTTTTTCTTTAATGACCATTAAAATTTTTTATCGGATTATAATACATCTTTGATTAAATTAAAAATGTATTGTAATAAAGAAATTTCAGTGCATTCACTTTATTATGACATGTTTCGATTTTTGCAAGAACCACACCTGTGTGGAAAGTAGCTTTACTATTTTTACTAGTGCCATAAATGAGATAAAGCCTACTTTTCCACTTATAGAAAAAAATATAAATTTCGAATGTTCTCTCTCTTTGCTCTTCTCTCCATATCTCACTCTCCTCCACTACCCTTTCCAAATAATACGATTACAATCTAGACTACTCGATTTAAATTACTTTGCATAGTAAAGGCATGTCGTAGAGGCTGTATTAGTTGCAAACGAAATGAGACATTCTCTAGAAAGTCAGTTAGCTTCCACATTGTTCCTAGTCAATCTGCATCTAAATTTAAATAGATCTGTTTCAAAGTAATAAAATGATTACGTTTTATTTTTTTATATAAGAATAATTTGATGTTCTAAACACTATATTAAGAGCAGGAACTTTTGCCAATTAGATCACCATAAATTTCGTGTGTTTAAATATCAATATTACTAACGACATTGTGAAATGGTCAATAATACTCTGCAAGGGTTTGAAGGTTTCCAAGCAAGTATTGACTTTTAGCAACAACTCACCGCAGATGACGCAGTTCAGATAATTACAGCAATAGAATGTTGTCACTCAGTTAACTGGTAATATAAAAATGCATAAAAATCTGGACATAGAAATTAATGACGTCAAAGTTGTAAATCCTTCATAATTGCGAAAACTTTTAGTAATATTTTTATAGAAGCTCCAAAATCCATTACTGACAAAATTCCAAAAACACAGATCAGATCTCAAACTCTCAATGGTAATTTTACTGAATGTCACTGTTGCTCGTAACAGAAACGGAAGTTGATATTGTTAAGCATAAATTAAAAACAGCTGGTTTGCTGGCTATGATGAAGTACCATGCAACTTAATAAAAAAAAAGTGGCACTGAACATTGTGACACTATTGACATTTGTTATAAATTCAGCTTTAGAATAGGGGGTGTTTCCTAGTAAAAATGTCTTTCGTTTCCTCGATTTATACAAAATGGAATAAAAACATCTTGAAAATTATAGACCCTATTCCATCCATCTGCATTTGCAATTCTTGCACCGACTTTACCTTTTCTAGATAAAAAATAATATTCTTAATGACAGCCAACATGGCTTCAGAGCAGGCTTTTCCACAATAACAGCAACGCACTCTTTTTATTCTAGTATTATGGAAGCTTTTGAAAATGGTGAAAATCCGGTGGAAATTTTTTGTGATCTTAGCCGGGATTTGGACTCTGTAAACCACGCTGTTATTATATAAACTGTCATATTATGGTGTGAGAGGATTGTCCCTGGATTTGTTCACATCTTATCTTGATGACAGAAAGACTGATTACTACATGAGTGGTACCTTATACGTATATAAATCTTCTATATTACCTTATTACCTATTACCTTCTATAGTAAAATCGGTGTTCCTCAGAAATTCATACTGAGGCCAATTTTGTTTATTGTATACCTACATGAATGATTTAACTCTAAATTTTAATAAGGTCAAAATTAATTTATATGCAGACGACATCACTCTCTTATTCAGCAATAAATGTGATGTATTTCTACAAATCACTATTGACAATATCGGCAAATCTTTAATGACATGGTTTAACAATAACTGTTTATATCTGAGTACGTCAAAAACTAAGTTTTTAAGATTTCATAATTGGCAAAATGGTGGTAGCTAAGCTATGCATAAGAGCATCCATCAATATACGGGTACAAGATAAATCTTTGGAATAGTAGAAGAGTTTCCCGTGACAAAGACAGGTCAAAAGGTTCATTAAAGAACGATCGGCCAAATTCACGGAAGATCTACTGTATCAAAATAGAAGGATAATGGTGGGTTTTCTAACTGGAGTCTGTAATCTTAAAAGACATATAAGTCTAATGGGTCTAACAGAGGATGTAATGTGGCAGCTTACTTGCTTGCTAATAAGTTTTGTAAGTAACCAAGGGAAAGGAAAAAGAAGAATAACAAAAAATAGTAATACATATATATAATATAAAAATATATACAGATTTACATAATGTTAAACTTTATTTAAAAAAATTAAATATTCGTATATTAAAACTATGAAGTACATTTTTTAATTATAGATATCTGTAAATTATGACCACAATATCTATAAATTGGTGACCCTGATGTATAACTACAATAACATCTATAGCAACATGCAGATTCTGTCAAGAGGAAGAGGAAACCTCAGTACATGTGTTGTGTCACTGCGAAGGTCTAACCAGACTGATATTCCAACTACTTGGCGAGGAGAAACCAAGGGCAGAAACCTACACCAAAGAACCCTCATCAAAGCCCCCACCAAAGCTATGAGCTGGAATTAATAATAAAATTAGATTAGGAGCACCACAATAGATCCACAGAGGTCGGGGTGGTCAAGGCCAAGCGACCAGCTCCTCCTTTGAAATCTAATCTAGTCTAATCGTTCTACTATATGTATTTCATCAACTATACGATATAACGTGGAATGGTATAGTTTTCATCATCCTTAAAATTACCTGGATACGAAATAGTTAATTTTCTCGACAATATTTTTTTTATCAAACAATTCCGAAATAAAGAATATAAAAATAAACCCCGTATATAAATCTAATTAATCCATTTCTTGTTAAGGAAAAGATTTCTAAGTTTCTCTTTCCAATCCATTAAATCCACCCCATCCTTACTTTAATAATCTAGCGACGGGCCAAGTAAAAAAAATCAACATCAACTCACGATAGCAATCTATTATAAAAAAGTAATTGAGAAGATTATCTGAAAAGTATTCGGAACGACGAATCGGCAATCGAAGAGTCATTCCTTAAACGTCAAACTAAGGAATTTTCACGAATCATTACACGACCTGAATTAATTTGAAAGTTTCGTTGCTCAAGTTGAAGATATTTCTTATCGCGTTGTTGGCTTTTCATCAGAGATTTTAACCGCTACGGGGCCAGCTTAAAATCCAAATAATCAGTATCTGATTGAACACACGGTGTGGATATCGATGCTCACTTGATTTTCAATTCAACAGATAAAAGGGCACCGTAAACTTGTTACGTTCCGTTTTTAGTTATCCCCTCATCGATTCAGTGTAGGTCCCGTTGACATGGGAATTGCATTGTTAATATCATTACTATATTGAAGAAGTGATAGTAGTAAAGTAACTAGAATCCCTCAAAAAATATTAAAAATGTCAAATATCGGTGTTAAAATAAATGCTAATCATAGAAAAAAGTTATATCAATTAGTCCAGCTTAGTTCATAGAACAACACAATTATGAAATTAAAGTATATAATCCAGTCACCGAAGCCCAAAAAAGGCCCAAAGGTGTACTAATTTGTGTAGAGGCCAATTTTTATAGAGTTTTCGGGAGGAGTGCCCTGAGCAACATACTAAAAGTCCTGACCGGTGGGTGGTGAACGGGGGTGGTGGTAGTTCAAAGGTCCCCTTTTCACGTTTTTCTTGAATAACTCGAAAACTACGACCTCTAGCGAAAAAGTGTCCCTATACAAAATTAAACTAGATAAAATTTTCTACAAAAAAATCTTATACATTTTTTTCCTATGATTAACACTTTACGAGATACAGAAGGTAGAAAAATCGCGAATTCTTAAAAATCATGTTTTGATAGTATAAAATGAAAGTTTTACGTTAAATGAATCAGACCGAATATTAAGTGCAGTAATGCTGAACAGAGTATGTTTGTTTAGGAGACCACACACCACACCTGGAATAAGTAATATGGAATCCATTGTAACGTAATAGATCATTATTATGACTTGACAAATGAAAAATATAATTGTTAGAATTGTCCTCTTTCACTGCGTGAAATGAAACGTGAGCTCCAATATTTCTTCAATTTGTGACCGATACATAGCCTATATACTCAAACATTACGGTCAAAACTGTACTGTTGTCTTTAATGGTTACGGTGATGTCAACAGTACGAAACGAGCAGAGCAGATGCGAAGTGACCTCACAAAAACTTCAGTTGACGTTAATTTTGATGAAAGCATGAATGTTACTGTGCAACAGGAGCATTTTCTTGCAAACGAAAAGAACACAACCAGGCTTATCCAACTACTCACCTACAAAATGACGACAAGAAGAATAGAAACAAGAGTTGCTACAGGGGTGCTGATGGCTATTGTAAGATGTGCTTTAGAGAAAGCTACTGTATGGGGGAATATGTGGACTCGATTCATAATTTCGATCTGGTGCCGCAAAAGTCCATAAATGTATTCCAGATGTACTTTTTACTTTTAATTGTATTATATGGCGTGTTTTTCTCTATTATTATATTCATCAAGTCGTTATTTGCAGTGCCAAATCGTAATTGTGACATTGTCAAAAAATAAATTATTGAACTGTCAGACTGGATGACATAAGTGAAAATTGTCCTAGAGACATTATCAGCTATAATATCTCTAGGGCATTGATAATGTACGAGATCATTTTATTGTCATAAAATTATGAGACATTTGTCAATGTCATAGGGATATTCGGTCAGAAAATTTTTTGATATAATTTTATTGTCATAGTGATTGAAAATTTCCTTGGATGGTGTTATCAGTGTAATGTTAAAATGATTGGGTGATTTGTGTCACATGACAAGAAATAACGAAATTTAATTGGTTATTAGAACTGTCAAAACATTTTCAGTGTAATGTTGTTCTGATTGGTTGTTTCCGCACACGTGATTAGAAATGGGCTAATTTAATACAATTTCTATTTGAGCAAAAATTTTCCATAAACCATAAACCAGTATACTTAAATTTCAATGAACCCGTATAACATGAACACATAAGCTCTTAAGCCAACAACTCTAAAACTACTAACCTAATAACTCGTAAATCCTAAACCTATAAACCCTAAACCGATATAAACTTTAAGCCCATAATACATAAATTCATGAGTCTTAAATCCATAAATCCCAAACCGATAAACTTTCACCCAATCAACGGCACATCTATAAAATCTAGTCATAAAACATAATCCCATAATCCCCAAACCTACAACAATATATCCATAAATCCTACATAAAACCCATAAAACATAAGCCCATAAACCCTGAGTTTCTAGACTCAGCGATTTGAGCTGTGCGTTGATAGATCAGTCAGTGAGTCAGTCAGTCAGTCAGGGTATTCTTTTATAGATATTAATATTATGTAATCCATAGTGCTACAAATGTAAAAAAATGTGATCTCTCAAACAGCATATTCATAAATATCGAAGAATTTTACAAAAATTTTTGAAAAATATATTTTACACATAAAAGAATAGACAAGTATATTTAAATATCGGCTGTCTGGTCGATTTTTTGTCATTCTCTTTATAATGATTTTACCGAATTGATACATTGCTTTATGGACGTGCTGTATATTTAAACTGTGTGATAAAGTGCTAATTTAAAAAGTCATTAAAGTACTTATTTAATTTGCTAATTTGAGGTTCACAACTACAACTAACTAGCTCAACAAATATACTGCTGCCGTATTAAACTGCCAGAACTGGTAGTTGTTTTAACTTCGCTGAAATGTTATGACAGTTGTGAGCCTCATAACTTCCAATTTTCAGCGCCACAATTTTCATGACGGCAGCCGCATGAAATGGCCATGCGGAAAACTATAAGCAACCCAGAGAGACTTGGAACATGTGCTCGGTTAACATTTGGCCATGAAAGTACGTTAGTGTAAGTTATAATGTCGCATACGTACAGCAATGCTGCCTGAACCAATTATAACTATGTGACTACCTCCTCTTGTTGGCTGTACAAGTCAATAATTAAATACAGCAAACTTTCACTATTTATCTAAATATAAACTAATTGGAAATGGTGTAGCGCACTTATGTTATAAGTGTAAAAAGTAGGTTTTAAAGAAAATCCGGTTTTAACGTTTAGTTTACACCTATGTATCAAATCACGGAAAGCCGCAAGTTATTAACCGTGGTAGAGCGTTTGCCGATGAATTTTTTAAGACTGGTAAATAATTTTTTTCTTCAAGCGTATTAAAATGTTTAAATTATGTCACCAAAAACAGAAGTAGAAGTAGGACATTGTTTTACTAGTAACAAAAGGTTAGTACCGAACGCCACCGTAGTGTACATTGTTTTACTAGTAACATAATGTTAGTTCCGAAAGCGCCACCGCAGTGGGTATTGTTTTACTAGTAACATAATGTTAATAACGAAAGCCACCGGTGGCGTGCTATCCACTAGCCACTTGTCATATTGTGTTAACATGTAAGACTGTAGTTTGAATATCTGTACATTTATGATAAATAAATGAATTTTTGCATTTTAATACGCTTGAAGAAAAAATAGTATATATTACACGGAGTAGAACGCCTTTTTTTGTGTTTCGCCCAGTTTGCGGCTTCGGCTTCGCCTCAGCCGCAAATCCTGGGCTCAACACAAAAAAAGAGTGCGTTCTACTCCTAGTAATATAATATACTATTAGTTATTTTCGAATTTCACTTAACACATTTGTACATGGCACAATTGAACGCGGCTTTATGAAGATCCTGTGTGATAAGTGAAAATAGGAATTATTTTTTTCATGAAAACCATTGAAAGATGATATTTATAATTTTTACTTCCACATCCAGTGGAAGCATTGTAACGATAAAAAAAAATTGAAAATTTTAAGCTCAGAATGTCATGAAACATCAAAATTTTAAGTTTGAAGGAAAAAGAAATTCTGTCTGTCTGTAAATTTTTTTGTCCCCATGATTACTCTGGAACCGTTTAGGATATTGACTTGAAATTTGGTACACGTATGTATTTTAACGTGATCTGAAACTAGATTATATTTTCATCTTATTCCGTTGAAGTGTTCAGGGGTAAATTGGGGTAATTATTGTGGCTATATCAAGCAGGTAAGAGTCAACATCATTAAAAGTGGTGAAAAAAATTTTTAATTTAGTGTGTGTACAAGAACCAAATACCTCAAAATATATTTTTACTTCATCCATCCCCACCCCACTACCGATGTGGGATATCGTTTTATGGGTTTTTTGGGGTAGACGATTCCAAATATTATATTACTAAAGTTTCATAAACAATTCTTTCCGAAATTACTTCTATTCCACATCCAATGGAAGTATAGTAACGACAAAAAAAACTTTGAAAATTTTTATTGTTCAAATAAGCTTAGACTGTCATGAAACGCCGAGATTTTAAGTTTGAGCGAAAAAAAATAATTCTGTCTGTATGTCCGTCTGTCTGTAGGTCTACTTTTAACTTTTTTTGTGCGCACGATTACTCTGGAACCCTTTAAGATATTGACTTGAAATTTGGTACTTTAACGGGATCTGGAACTAGATTATATTTTCAACTTATTCCGTTGAGGGGGTAAATTGCGGCAAATGGTAAATAGGTAAATCAAGCAGGGAAAAGTCCACAAAATTGGCATTTGGTATATACAAGAGAAGCTAAAGTCTTAAAAAATGTTTGGCATGGGCCACTCCCGTTACCACCCCCACCACATTATTAAAGGTGATGAAAAAACATGTGATTTAGTGTGTACAAGAACCAGAAACCTCAAAATATTTTTTCACTTCACCCACTCCCACTACCACCACCCCCGTCACCACCCCCACCCCACTACCGATGTGGGATATCATTTTATGGGTTTTTGAGGTAGACGATTTCAAATATTATATTATTAAAGTTTCATAAACAATTACTTCCACACACAAAATTTTTTTGTTGTGAGAGACTTAGATAGAAAATTTGGATGTGGAAGTAGTGATTCCTTGTGCAGCGGTTTTTTTTTTTTCGTTGTAAGAGACGTGGATAGAAAATCTGGATGTGAAAGTAGTGATTCCTTGGGCAGCGGTTTTGTACGTAGTATTTCTAAGTAAAGAATAAACACATATTGCACATTGAATCTTTATAACTCAATTTCACCCAAAAGTGTACTCACCATATTTGGGAGCTACACCATATTCAAAGTGTGCAATGGGTTCTGTAAAACTATTTAAAAACTGCTGCTTAAGGAACCACTACCGCCACATAAAACCAATAAAACATACACACATCAGTAGTGGGGGTAGGGGCTGGTTCATGCCTGAAAGAATTTAAGGCCTTTGGTTCTTGCATACACACTAAATTATTTTTATTTCTTTGTCCATTTTAACAGTGGGGTGAAGATGGAAATGGGGCTGGCCGATGCCAAAACAAATTTTGAGATCTTGGCGTCTCGTACATACACTAAATTCCAATTGTATGCTTGCTTTACCTATTTATCCCCATTTAACACCCCCCCCCCCCCCCCCCCCCCTCCAATCCTTCAATAAAATAAGATCAAAATATAATCTAATTCCAGGTTTCGTTATAGTACATAGTTGTATCAAATTTTAAATTAATATCATAAACTATTCCAGAGTAATTGTGCGCACAAAAAAAAATTACAGACAGACGGACAGGCAAATAGACCAACAGAACGACAGACATATTTTTTTTCTCAAACTTAAAATCTCGACATTTTATGACATTCTAAGGCTATCTGAACAAAAAAAAGATTTTTTTTACCGTTACTTCTACTCCACTACGAGGATGTGGAAGCAATTGAAGAAATTAAAGCGTTACATTTAAGAATTTCACTATGGGAAAGATATGGCGAAGTAAATATGCAATTTGAAGAAAGTAGATATAAATTGCGAATAATATTAATCATAGGGATTATTTCAGGTAAACTATGTAGGTAGTGTTAATTTAAAAATTAATCTAAACAACATTTTTGATATATTTTGTAAAAGTAAACAACTTTTCTGTAACAATATATTTTATAGAGCATTATACTACGTATAATAACCACCTTGGTGGAAATTAAAATAGAGTAGATACGCTGGATTAAAACCAAAAAAATGAAAATCTTTTAAATAATAAGAATAACAAAAAAAACTAATAACAGAACTAAACTGTGAAGCTATGAAACACATAAAACAAACAACTGCTTTTACCTTTTGCAATCCCCACCCGGTTAAAGGATTGCCCTATTTATGATTTAGAATAGCTGCCAAAGAAAAGAAAAACAAAAACTCGAGGGCCCTGCGTCAATATTGAAATTAAATTTATGGTGTTTGCTAAAGCGGGTGCAATGTAAAGGCTAAAAGTTAAACGAGCACTGGCCTCTTTTATTTAAAATATTACGCTTGATCTCATGAAAATTTATTTTGGGGACCAGTAAAACAATACGTTATTATTTGTTAGGTAACATCACATATTGAGAGATGTTATGTCATAAAATCTCCCTAAACCAAAATTTTAATTTTATTATCTGAACCAATACTTTTATCATTAATAGGGCGACTTTTGTGCTAATTCAATTCACACTGCAGTGTTCTTATACAGGGTGTCCTAAACTTCATGAGGCTATTAGATGGGGTGAAAATAATGCCAGAACTTCCTACAACTTTTCTGGGTTGGGGTTTGACGTCAATATTTATCTATATATGACGCTTATCCAGCAATTATATGAACGATACTATTGCTATTTGAGATATGAGAAGGGATTTACATATGACGTAACCAATATGGCGTCAAAGTCGGTTCTCTTCGAAATAAGTAGAACAGAGCTCAAAATATTTTTTTGTTTGCAATGCTTTTAAAGTTAGAAAATATACAAATGAGAACCCTTCGTTGTATAGAAGGGAAAATAATTATTATCGCAGAACACAAGTTTTACATGAAAACGGGGGAAAATATTGATGTGCTGAAATTGCTAGCTCTGTACTTGTCAACAACAAATTTGAAAGACGATTTCAGTGCAATAACGATAAAATGGTTGAATACTTCAATGGTTACTACTTATTATTCCTATTTGACTTAATCAAATTGTTGTATATTATGACAAAAATTTGTATAATTATTATAAAAAAATGTGGAAAAACGTTGAATCCAAGCATTGAATATGAAATGTTTGTGTTTATATACGTGTGTATGTGTTGCTTGTAAACACGAGGACTTATGTTGGACTTAAAATATCTAATTCATATTTGGAACGTATGTAAAGGATATTGGCAAAATATTCCCTATTGAAATAAGGCCATATCTTTCCTACAGAGTGATCCTCAGAGGCGTGTAAACCATCACATTTTATATAACCTATATATTATTTTAATTTCAGAGGAAAATGTTATTAAGAATTGCTAATAACGCTATTACAGGGAAAATAATTATTATCGCAGAACACAAGTTTTACATGAAAACAGGGTAAAATATTGATGTGCTGAAATTGCTAGCACTGTACTTGTCAACAACAAATTTGAAAGACGATTTCACGTGAAATAACGGTAAAATTGTCAAAAATGGTTGAATACTTGAATGGTTACTACTTATTATTCCTATTTGACTTAATCAAATTGTTGTATATTATGACAAAAAATTTGTTATAAAAAAATGTGGTACAGAAATCCGTTGAGTCCAAGAATCGAATTGAAGAATTGAATATGAAATTTTTGTGTGTATGTACGTGTGTACATACACACATACGTGTGTATGTGTTGCTTGTAAAGACGAGAACTTATGTTAGACTTAAAATATTTATTTCATATTTCTAACGTATGTAAAAGATATTGGCAAAATATTCCCTATTAAAATAAGGCCATATCTTTCATACAGGGTGATCCTCAGAGGCGTGTAAACCATCACATTTTATACAAATTATATTTTATTATAATTTCAGAGGAAAATGTTATTGAGAATTGTTAATAACCCTATTACAAAACAAATGAAACTTGCAATCGCACGTTACCAACTGTGAATATCAATTAAACACCTCCGTTAAGGTTAAGTGTTTCATATCAAATTTAGAAAATATGAAAAGTAGCATGGTAGAATACTCCCTATTAAAATTGGACCATATCTGTTAAACAGGATGATCGCCAGAAGAGTATAAATTGTTATGTTTATATAAATTACGTTTTAATATAATTTTAGAGTTTTTGTGATTCTGTTTTAATTAAGCTGTATTTCTTTTATTTATATTAACAACTTTATTAATTGATATTATTACATTTCATAATAAAAAAATTATACATAACAATAGGAGACAGTTACTATCATGATATTATATTATTTACTTTTATAACTAGGTACTATACATATATACATGCTATAACTTAACACTCCTCCTCGATTGCAATAATAATGTCCTAATAAAAATTATTAAATCGCAATAACATAAATTAATAAATATCTATTAAATTTCGTAACTTTACAAATTTATCGAATGGCAGACTTTTCGTAAGTAAATCCGCAATGTTATTATTTGAATCTATATACTTAACAGTTAATAAATTTTTCATAACCAAATCTTTAATAAAATGACATCTTATGTCAATATGTTTTCTTCGACGACTGTTCTCAAAATTATGAGCCATTTGAATAGCACCTTGGTTGTCAACAAGTAATGTAGCGGTAGCATTTTCACCAAGATCAGATGCTATTCCTTGTAAATTTAAGATATCAGTTGCCGATTTGGATGCTGCTATATACTCAGCCTCTGCTGTAGAAAGAGCTACACAGCTTTGCTCTCTTGCCCATGAAATATCGGGTTATTATTATAGAAAATAATGGAACCACTCATGCTTTTTCTATTCATTTTATCTCCTCCCCAGTCAGCATCTGTATATGCTTCAATTGTTGATAAAATATTGACTTTGTAATTCAAACCCATATTTTTAGTTTCTCTTAATTATCTGACCACACGTTTTCCTTGAATCCAGCACTGATTTGTTGGCTTGTCAAGAAATTGATTTAAATATGAAACTACAAAAGTTATGTCTGGTCTAGTTGATACAAACATTAAACTACCGATTAGTTCTCGGTATGGTACTTGTACTAGTCCTTCCCTTAAATCAACTTGAAATCCTTTTTCTATTGGCGTTTTAGCACTTTTATATTCTTTTAAAAGAAATTTTTCTATTATCTTCTCTATATATTTAGTCTGAGTAATTTTGCAATTTTCATTGTCTCGATGTATCTCCATGCCCAAAAATATTTTAATCTCATTAAGATCTTTTGCTTTGAATTCTTCTTTTAATGGCCTGATTACTTTATTTATTGCTTCTTCTTGTCCAGTTACCAGAATGTCATCAACAAAAATAAGTAGCCATGCATTATTACAAATATAAAGTCAAAAATCATGATTTGATCTTCTGAATGTATTCTTCATTGCAAATTCATCAAATCGTTGGTTTCAGCATTTTGGAGATTCTCTCAAACCATACAATCCTCTGTTGAGTCTTAAAAATTTGCTTTCGTTTTTCACACCCTGCGGTTTGTTTATATATACTGAGTTTAATTTCCCATTTAAAAATGCTGTGGGTATATCCAATGATATAGCATGTGCAATGAACATTCGTACAGTACTCATTCTTGCCACTGGAGCATAATTATTGTTAAAATTTTCTCCTCCTGAATCTGAAATCCTTTGGCAACTAATCTAGCTTCCTTAGTTCCGTCTTCTTTAACTCGGAAAACCCATTTTGAATCTATAGCTCTTTTTTCTGGCGGTAATGTACCTGACTTCCCAGTTTCCATTACTTTATGGACATCTAGTTCCTTTTTAATTACCTGTTGCCAACCTTCACCAATTTTAATAGCTTCTTCATAAGTCTCTGGACAATCTTCACATCCAATAAGACAATAAGCCGAATATAGCTCATAATCATTTAATCTTGTTGATATCTTAGATTCTCTTCCAGATCTAGTTATTTGAGTATTCCATGAAATACTACTTGTTGGTATCTCTTCTTGTTCGTTTCTATTTTCTTCTTCATCTTCTCTATTTTTTTCTCTTGTATTCTTCATTTTTATCTTCATCTTCGTCTTCCCCTTTGAATTTTTTGAAATTTTCAGGAATATTTTCTTTTGTAACATCCGTATGTTTTATTTTGTATTCATTAAAGGTCACATCTCTTGATTGCATTATTTTATTTTCAATCGGATCCCAAAGTCGATATCCTCCACCACAGTAACCAATCATTCTCATTATTTTCGCCCTTGGACTTAATTTATCTTTCTTAGGTAATTGTATCATCCATGCTTGACTACCAAAAATTTTCAATTTGCTTAAATAATTACTTCCGTACCAATAGACAGATGGTGTTTTCCCTTTAGGTAAAACTTGGGATGGAGATCACTTTAATTCGTACGCTGAACACATAATAGCTTCACCCCATAAATGTTTCAGTATCTACACATTTCGTACGTGCTTTGTTTATTAACGTTCGGTTCATTCTTTCACTTATCCCATTTTGTTGAGGACTATATGCCATTGTTTATTGTAATTGAATACCTTTCGACTTACAATATGAATCTATTCGGCACAAAGTCACCTCCATTATCACATCGTATTTTCTTTGTTTTTAGACCATGTTGTGTTTTAATTTGGTTAATAAAATCAATAACATTATTTTCTGCTTCATTCTTCGTTTTCAATAACTTTACTACAGTAAAATGTAAAAATCATCTATCAAAACTTGAAAATACTGTTCATTGTTGTTTGTTGCAGGTTTCATTTGCCCACAAATATCTGTATGAATTAATTATTCTCCAATGTGTTTTGGTTTGTTTCCATGTTTTTCCAAAATGGGGTCTTGAAAATTTACCTTGGATGCATGTGTCATATTTTTCATTATTAGACGGAAGTCCCAATTCACGTAAACTACGTCTATTTAGGTGTCCTAATCTAGGATGCCATACATTCTTATCTATTTGTGCTGATACACCATTTTTTGTTGAATTTATCTGTAAAAACGTTAAAAGTTTCTTCTTTTCTTCACAGTTAAATTTATACCCTTGTCCTTCAATAATGACATTATGCGAGTCAAAAATAAGTTTATGATTATTTTTCATCAATTTTCCCACTGACAATAGATTATGACTCATACCATTTACTACTAATACTTCTAATTTAATATTTCTTCCTTGACAAATACCCGATAATTCACCTTTTTTCTTTGCTGTCTTTATACGAACTTCATTTTTCAATGTTCTAATATTTTCCATATAAGGCTCCAAATCTTCCTTTAGCATATGTTCAGTACATCCAGAATCTAGTATAAAAACGTTACGATTTACTTAACAATTCAATGCAATGAATGTAACATCATTAGTTTCTGTTGCTTTCTGTGCTCTTGGCTGAAAATTTCTGGTCATTCGACGGAATCCTCTTCTCATCCCTCTATATAATCTTTGGTAAATAATATTACTTCTTCCTGATTGATTATTATTATTATTTCCATATTGATTATTTCTATATTGATTATCATTTTCTTTACATTCATTTGCTTTATGACCAGATTTCCCACATTTGTAATGATTATAAGGAAATGCTTTAAATGAATTTTCACTTGTTCCTTTTTCTTCATTTTTATTGGTAGCTTTTAATTCAGCATCTAAAAGTCGTGATTTGACGAATTCAATTGTTAAGTCTGTGTTCATGATTTCCAATGCTGTTGTAACAGAATCATAATTTTCATTCATTGTTAATAGAAGATGGCAAACCTTATCAGATTCTTGTAGTTTCATACCAGTTGTTTCTAATTCACGAATTATGGAATCAAATTTGAGAATGTGATCTTCTAACTTTTCATTCATATTACATTTTAACGACAATAATTTTCTTTTTAAATGTAACTTATTGAACACACTTTTGTTTTCAAATAACTTCTCAAGAATTTCCATCATATTTCTTGTTGTCTTTGCGTCTTTTAAGCAGTCCAAATGCTTATCTGTCACACATTGCACTATTATCGATTTAACTTTGGCATCTTTAACTTGAAATGCTTGCTTTTCTTTTTCCTCTACTATATCTTCAATCTTTATTTCTAGTGCACATGATACTGCTTTTTCTTCTAATAATATTTTAACTCTGAACTTCCAGTTATCAAAGTTATTAGCAGATAGTTGGGGCAATACTTGCATATTTGAAAAATTCATCTTCAATTACGATATGTTTAATTACTCAATTACTTCTGGGCACATAACCTTTTGTGATTTTGTTTTAATTAAGCTCTATTTATTTTATTTATATTAACAACTTTATTAATTGAGTTATATATTTTACATTTCATAATAAAAAAATTATACATAACAACAGGAGACAGTTACTATCATGATATTATATTATTTACTTTTATAACTAGGTACTATACATATATACATGCTATAACTTAACAAGAGTAATATGTTATTTATATTTTTGATTAAGGATATAAAAATATAAAGGTTTAAAAGATATTTTAAGAAATAATAAATACCTATTATTTTTGCTTACATCATTGTTAAAAATTATTATTTTGGGTATTCAGCAGATAACTTTCAAAGAAAAACATTCGTTTCTTTTATATACCTTTGGTGCAAGTCTGACCAAAATACAAGATCAACAAAAGTTCCCCCTACGAAACGACTTGTCGACTTCTTTCTTACTATATCTAATATTCAGCATGAAAAATATTAAAACAACCACTCAGCCTTGCACCAATTTCATGCTGAATGTTATATGTAATAAGAAAGAAGTGGACAAGTCGTTTCGTAGGAGGAACTCTTGTTGATCTTCTATTTTGGTCAGACTTGCACCAATGGTATATGAAAGAAACGAATGTTTTTATGACTATAATTTTGAAAATTATAAACAAATTTCAGAAAAATGGTTTAACTGAAGATAAACATTTTTTTTAATGCCATTGAAAAATACATGTAAAAATCTACATTTTCAAAAAAAAATGTTGTCCTTCGAGTCGATGCACTTAAGCACCTTAAAACCTGTAATAAGTGATTGAAATTTCGAAATCTTTTTTAATTTCTAGCGTTTAAAATATTTGCAGGAAGGGTTAGTTCAATAAATGCCATAGTTTCACAAACTTTCGTTAAAAGTGATGCACTGTCACATTATGTTCCACAAATTTTTAGTAGTCTTTATTTTTTTACAAATTAACAGATTATCAAAAAGTTTTTAGATAGGTTTCGTTTTATTTAAAATTTTATTGGGAACAATTCGGTTTTTTATTTCTGCGATGCGATTACTAGGACCGAAAATAACAAGGAAAATAGTAGAAAATATCAATGTTAAAATAAAAATTGTTTAAACTCGTAGTATTTATTATACCTACAGCGAATTAAAACAATTTCTGCAGCCAGATAATTCCTTATCCACCTATTTTGAGGCTTAATTTGACTCCACTATACGTTATTACTAAAGTTATGAATGACTTATTTTACCGCGTATTCCTCTAATTTATACGTCCAAATGAACAAAACTTGTTAAAACAAAATTAACGTTCTTGTATTTTAGTTTAATTCAATTGTATGTATGTAGGAGGCATTATAGTCCAAAGAGGCGCACGTAAAACAGATAGTGTAGCAAAACCTAACAATAGCTCTGTATGCAGTTGGTAAACATTACAATTAATCCCATGAATGCGGGGAAATGTATAACGTATTGTAGTACTGGAAGGATCCCTTAATAGAACGTGTCTTAATCTATTCTGTTAGGCCGGGAATTTGCTCGCTAAGACACACTGCTAAATCTCTCTGAATAATATTAATTAGCTCTGTACCAAGGTGTAGCATAGGCATTCTGCCACAGACACTGATAAAGATATATTAGCTTTCGCAAACAGAAAAGCTACTCCCAAGAACGTTATACGTCTGTTTTATGTATTTTTTATCCACGTTAGGCAGTGACTTCAGGGAATCTACACATTGATTTGTACGTAATACATAAATACTCCACCACCACCACCAATACCAGGCCTATTTTGAGGATAGTTATTTATCGTGAAATGTACTGGCGAATTACTGCAATCAATGGTTCGTTCATATAGAAAACAGAACCCAACAAATTTATCTGGAAAATTTTCTCGTATAAAAATAATTGAGGGCAGGGCAGCAGGTAATCATTGAAGGTTAATAGTTCAATCTCTCTCTTATACTAGTTATATTATGACTAAAATAAACGGTGCAGTCTAATAGAATGTACATTAAAAAAATATTAAAGTCATGGTATTATTAAACACTACTTAGTCAGACGACTTTAGTTCAATGCGGATCATAATAGTATTGACCACTTCTAGTTCATACCTCCTCACATTTCGTCAATTGATTGTAATAGCTGTGTCAGAGTCAGAGTAGTCGGCTTGTATTAGACGAGTGTTGTTCGATGTTGTTTTTTAGTACTAACCTCAAACTTTCAGGCCATTTTCAAATTGTCACCTGTGTACAGTAACGTGAAGTTGATGGATACAATTTTAATTTACCATTGTCAGTTTCTCGCTTGTATGTAAAACGATTTCCTGATAGATAGCTAATCATACAACTTTTACGGCAGTGGTTTAACGCGGACGTGCTAGTGGAGATTTACCACCAAATAGTGAATGAGACGTGGTGTCGGGTATCTACAACGTATTTTAACAACAAGTTTAAAATCCCGTCAAAGTAGATCCGCTTATAAACATAAGGCGCTCACCTAACACACACATTTTTTTATGCAACTGTGAAATTCCACGATTCCTATATTTTGAAAAAAAAAATTGTCCTCCTACGAGTCGATGCACTTAAATACTAAGTGATTGAAATTTCGAACTCTTTTTTTATTTTTATCAGTTTAAAATATTTTTCATTCTATTTTGCAAGAAGGATTAATTCAATAAAGGACAACTTGTGAAATAGTAACAAAACTAATTAACCCAAAGTAAATAAGGACATATATTATTTCTGGTTAAGTGGAAAAACAGTTACCACATATTTTTTATGTGGAAAACTGAACTTCGCCATTTATTTTCGTAAAATTTTGGAAAGAAAAGAAAATATGTAATTATTGTATATTCTCTTACGAAAATAATAAAGACGTTTATTATTATTATTATTTTAAATTTTTTGCATTTAGTATGAAAACTTTGTCAGAATTCGTTATAGAATGTTTTGTTTACCTTTTTTACCTGTTTAAGGTATAGGCAATAAAGTTATAGAGACCCGCTGGATGGTAAGAGGCAAAGAGGACGCCCTCCGATGCTGTACCCTCAACAGGCAACCACGACAGCTGACTGGATGCTGTCAGATGTGCCAAACAGCAAATAAAGGTCAACTAAAGTAAAGACATTGTGAATAAAAAGAAGATAGTTGTCCAATATCTAAAAAGATTGAAGGTCTAAGGAAAAGTTTATTTCATTTTTATAGAATATGTATTTTTTAATTCTCTACCTAAACTAGTATTGTGCAAAAACATAGTAGGCACATTATACTGGTTAGTAATTGCTTAACGTATCGAAATTTAGCCAGCGTACTTTTAGTTTTATGACTAAAATCTAAAATTTAAGAGATTTGTTCAAGGCGTAGCAAGATAGAAGGTATTGGTGTGCCTAGAATTAAGTGAAAATGTTAGTTTTTCTAAAAGCGAAGTATAGGTTAACATATTATTGATTAATTTGAATAAAAATGGTAAAGCCTGTTTATCGTTACGCACTTCAAGGCTCTCTATGTCAAATCTAGTAAAAAGATCTTGCTGTGGAATCCCTACTGCAAGGTAGGCTCCATCAATTTGATACGACATAAATTTTAGAAAACGCCTTTAAATATATTTATAACAAGTGTTAAATGTTTTAACTTTTTTGGAAGTAAATCCAGACAAGCCTTACTTGCCATATCTTCTATATCCGATATTGCTTTCAAAAATATTCAAAGCTATTATAATAATATGATTTCATTTATCTTGACAGTAGTTGTCATTTGAAAAGAAGCCGCGTCCTAAATTTATTTTATTGAAGGTTGCCATGGATATTCCAAGCATCGGTACCTTTACTATTTGCTTAGCAAATATGAAACCTGACTCAAATTATTCTAGCTTTTCACTAGTTTTCTTTTTCTAGTTTAATGTTTCATGGGTATGACGAAAAATATAATATGCACCGCTAGTCGTACAGTGGGATTTTTTGGTCTTGAATACTTACAAACCTCGGCCCTACGGGCCTCGGCTTGCAAACTATTCTCGACCAAAAAAAGTGCACTTACGACCTTTGGTACATAAATAACTATAAACAAAAAGAGTTTTTATAGCAACACTGCACGATTTATTCAATGTGCTTGTTAAATCACATTATATTTCTCTACATTAAGGATCTATTTGCATAACACCGATTTTTTATTCTTAATATATTATTCTGCAACTTTTCACATTCATTAACTGAATTTATTGCGTTATAAATTTTTGCATCATTAGTATACAGTTATATATCAACATTCAAATTGTCCACTATATCTTTTATAATTAAAACAAACAGCAGGGGCCCCAGAATGGAACCCTGTGGTACCTCAGACACAACTTGAATTTGGACAGACTTGAAATCACGACATTCTATATATTGTGTCATATCGCTTAAGTAACTTTGGAGAAACGTTAGTAACAAGGGAGAAAGTCCAGCAATACAAATTTTACTTTAATAAAATTTTCCGAAATAAATTGTGTTTTGTGGAACAAATTGCTTAACGTAGATTTATTGCATACAAAACCATGTTGATACATCATATTCTGCCCCTCAGTATGAGTATAAAATGTCTCGTGCAAGGCAAATTTAAAAACTTTAGCGAAGTTATCACTAAGTAATATCACAATTATTAAAAAATCAGCTATAGACATTCACAATATTAATTTAACATTCCTGTGAAAGAATCAGTCATTTTCGCTTTGAAGTATTTTTCGTTGAAAATTGAGCTCAAGGGATGACTGATTTTACCAATACGGCGTTGTTTTTTGTCTGCATCAGATATTTAAAACGATAAATTTCATTTGTACCCATCAAATCAATCACAGTTGTATCCGTTTATTTAACGAGGGTACGATTTTCCACTCCTATGCTTTGTTGTATATTTAAACCTTCTATGCTTGACGTTATCCTTTCAAATGGATATCTGGTGAAAGAGGAAACGTGTTATAATTACATGCTTACACGGTGTGAAAGTAAGGTTAATGTATAAAATCACCAATTTGAACGGATTAATCATTTAGATACGCTGTCTCAATACCTGAATATAAAGGAATTTGCAAAATTTTCATGTAATATTATGACACTTCCTTGCTACTGGTGTAAAAATAGTTGAATAATAAAATGTCGTGATTTGTAGAATTTACAAGCTTTATCTACAGAGTTTAGTAATCAATCAATCATTTTACCGAAAGAGGAACTAAATATATTACAAATAATTTTTCTCGTTTGTTTTCTGTTAATTTTTATTTACCTTTTTCTACTCCCATGCTTTAGTTCGTTTATTAGACCTGTACTTTAATGAGATTCATTAAGATACAGATTTTCCATTAAGATACAAGTTTATAACCAATAGAAATGCGACAGAGAGGAACATTCTGTCGATGTCAACTATTGCCTTGAACATCTGACAAATCTAAAATTTATCAATTTTGACAAGTCATTTGTCATGTCAGTTTCAGAAATAAAATGTTAATTTTCTATTTCATTATGACTGGTCGTAGAAATAGTGGATGCAACTCACATTTAATGGCAATTAAGACACTCGCATTCATTATGACATTCGCCTACGGCTCATGTCATAACTCTCATGCTCGTGTCTTAATAGCTATCATTATATGATCGTTGCATAATGTACTATTATCTACATATCGTAGTATCGTAATATGGTAAGTATATATTTTATAATGTCGTTAAAGTTAGATTCACTAAAATCTGGTTCTTAGCATAAGTTAAAACTCTTTTTTTATAAAGTCAATGGATATTTCTCAAACTAGAGATATATCCTTAAAATGTTTCTAACAAATTATATTATAATGGAGCCACTATTTGCTTCTTTCTCTGTCTAGCTCTCTTTCTCTCTCGCCTTACCTCTCACGCCTTATTCCTTGCCCGTTTTCCATTTTTCTCGTTATACCTATTCCTCCCTTCCTCTCACCTCTCTCAAACCTTGCAAGCAAGTGAATTGAATCTTTAATAAGAGCTATTTGGTAAGCTAATTATGTAACTGTTACATATATAAAAAGTAACAAGCATAATTGTTATTATGCAACAAGTACGCAAAATGAAAATAAAATAGCAATGTTTTGTTTAAAAATCGCAATATCACCATGGCCAACCTAATTTTAAATTAGGGAAACTAATCAAAATCTTAAGAGTATAACTGGAACGTCAATATTATAAATAATTCAAGCATTATTGTTAAATAACACTGAAAATGGGTATATTTTATAATAATATACACAGTGATAGTAAATATATGAACTATATAAAATTAAATAACTAGTTTTTGACTTTTAGACAAGATATGATTGTTATAGGAAATTTTTGATTTTTTTACTTTACGCTCTAGTGAGTCAAGTTTAACTTTATGTACTACACAGCGTGCATCAAGTATGTACTTGTAATATATTCTAACTTTCTATGGTATGAATACTGTAATATGTTATTTTATAGAATTAGGTAACTCGTTATGTAGCTATTATACAGGGACAAAATCCTTATATAAAACTACTACTAAACAGGTTATACTGTAGAACAATTTAATTCATTAAGCAGCTATTAAATAGCTACATGTTCTCTTTTGTTACATAAAGACGCAGGAACTGCTATAAAATAGTTCGGCTTGGTATGCAGTTACTATACAGCCACAAACACTTTCAGTTTATATAAACAGATCGCGGTTTACTTTAAAGAACAAGTCGGCTTTTTATGCAGACATTAAACAACCACGAAGCTCGCATAGTAGTACAATGAGTTCTCTTACAGAACAGTGTATTATGCAGTCATTATAGAGCCATATAGCTCTTTGGTTAGAATGGCGATAATTATATATGTATCATAGCTCCATATAGTGTCATTGGTTGTTATGTGAATATTTAGATAATTTCTATATTACCAATAAAGAGTTAAGTGGTTCCAGAATATGTTCTACTACGTTTCATTCCCTTCCATGTTGACATCATCCTGATTATTTTGATGTTCTTTAAATACATTACCTGACAGGATCGGAAACTATAGATCAACTGATGTATTTCGCATGTTAAAAGTAGGTTACTAAATTCCTCCACAGTTTTATAAATATAACTATCGAAGATGAAATGTTGCAACGGCGGACTTTCGGCTGTGTAAAAGTTCTTTATTCATTCATTCATTGAGTTCCGTTAATAAAGTTTTTGTATAAGAGCACTTATCAAGAATTGTATAAGTTTAACTGCTCTATAATTAGTTGTAAGAATGTTTATATGACATTAAAGATTTTATAATAGCTCTATGGCCAACATTTATATAATAGTTTTAAATTACAAATATTCGTATAATTACTTACAAGGGGATAAGAGAGCCTTTATAAAACGGTTTTATGATTATGTTGTAAGGCGTTTCTATATCACCAAATTGTCTCAGAGTGCCAACTAGTTCGCAATAGTTCTTTAATAAAACATAAGGGAAACTTTTTCCACCAATATAAAATAATTATACGACAATTCAACAGAACATTAGTGCAATAATTCTAGTTGGGATGTTCCTCGTTTTCGTATTTGCGAGGAATATAATAAAGCAATATTATACTTTCCGCTCAATAAGATTTCATATAATTTTTGTGTACTTCTTACTTTTTATTACATGTATTTTTCGCCAGTGAGTATTGTACCATACTGTGAACCTCCGAATAGTAACCTATCCAATAAGGTGTGTATTTGAATTCAACTTCATAATAAGAAGTTATTTAAATAGCATTACATTAATCAGTATATTCCAAAATGCAACCTACAAACCAATATTTATATTTCATTCATTTAATAGTATGAGCCATTAATTTTATTACCACTGCATAGTTATACATTGCATTTAAATATGAAAATATAACACCAATCAGAATGGACAACCTCGTTTTGTCACATTTTAATCATGTTTCCAATATTCGTACGAAAATCCCTAATCAACAAGAGAATGCACGTAGCGCGCGTTTTATTTTTCATCTAAAAACAACCCGACAGATAACTAACGTTGATTATACTTTGAATAATTAAAATATTTATTAACTCTGAAAAGGCACACATAGAGCCAAACTAGTTCTTTGAAGTCTTGTTAAATTATTAACATAAAATTATGCAGCTCAAAATTGGTAGTTTAGTCTTAAAGAATGATGAAGGAAAACGGCATAAGCAAGTAGCTGTGCCAATTTGCTACGCTCTGGAAACGTGCAATGCAGAGAACTTAAGATGCATTTATAATTTTCGGTAATAAAGTTAATATAAACAAAGTTAATTATAATTTAATTGACAACGCCTTAAACTTACTTGAGAATATAATTTAATGGAAACTTTAACATGAATTTATAATGGGTATAAAGTGAATTGCTACGAGCTAGTAAAAATTTCAGCACGGGCATAATTTTGCTTTCAAAGTGAGTGAGTGCATTTAAAATTAATAAAGTGTGCTTACTGGAAATTATGCCAAATTAAACTGAAAGAATTAATTTTTGTTTCTTTTTTATAAAGTTTCCTCATCGTTATTAATTACATCACACTTATAGAATAGAATAGAATAGAATAGAATGGAATTTATTTTGCCATTTTTTTGATACATAGATTATGTACATTTGGCACGCCTAAATAACAATATTTAGTTACAATCATTGATACAAATTGAAATAAACAATTTGTCTGTCTCATTACAGCAATAAAACTTAAAATAAAATACACAAATACACAAAAATACACATTAATAAAAGAACTTATAAATATGTATAAAAACAAACAAACCTCTTATAAAAACTCTGTCCATACAAATGAAACACAATATATTAAAAAATAATAATAATAATAATAACAAATTTTATCTATTTAAAAATTCGTCAACACTATAAAATGCAGTTTCTATCGAAGAGCTAAGTGGATAAAGATGTTATGTGACATTTTTGAAAATTTTGAGATTTCTACACAGACAACTATTTTAACTTATAATCTATCATTTCAATAAGTTTTTGGGATAATAAACCTTTCCTAAATGCGTTTTTAATGTTTGATAAAGGTGTTATGTACATAAGGTTTTTAAATAATTTAATGGATAAAGGTGTCATGATCACATACCACCTTTATCCATTACTGTGCGATATTAAATTGTTTTAATCCAAAACACTTTGCTTTTAAAGTTATGTTATACTGACATTAATGTGACAAGTTGTGTTAAGTGTTTCTTACTATTATAGTGAAAATAGCCAGTCGTAGTAAACTGATATTACAAATGGCAATGAATAAACGATTTCATGAATCATGTAAGATGTTTATAAATTGGCTGATATTTGGAAATAGTGCTTATAGCGTTTTAATCCATATATTCATTTCGTTCAATTTCGAAATGGTATGAGATGGTATAAGAGTCGAGATGGTACTTGAGTATCTAATTGCTGTAAACACATTTATACCTTTTGGCAATTCAGCAGAAATCAGTCACATAGTGGCAATTTCTTCCCAGGCAAGTTTTAATAATGTTTTAAAAACAAAACATTATCAACATAAAATGCAATAATAAAATACGAATTTACCAAAGTATTCTAGCAAATTAGTCTGTAAATCAGAAATACTGGAAAGTGACGCTTTGCGGTGTTGATTTTTGTACAAACATTTTTATGCTGACAAGTAGAAGAGGGCTGGACCGTAGAAATTTTTATGACAAGAGCAAAACTGATATCTGGTATGGCTTCTGCCCACCCAATATTTTGAAAGACCATTAAATTGTTTAAGGCAAATCTGGCGAATTCCGAAATTCTTGCGGAAAAAATAATAAGTGTGATAATTACGCCAATCAAGTCAAAGGTCATTTGGGTTTGTAAGGTTATCGTTTAAGAATTACAGGGTTCGCTATGCTTACATCTATTGGGTTATCTGTGAAAAATCTCTGCCTACCCAATAAAAATGCTGAAATTACGTCCATGATATTCAAAAATTTTTATTGGAGATCATGAAATGACTCACATTTTTTCCCAAATGTGATGCTGGAAATAATACTAAAGAATACGGAGAAAATTACAAACTAGCTTTCGAACAACAAAAGCAGTGAAGTACATCAGCATTTTACCTTCGTCAAATGTGGTTTTACAATCTTGGCATACATACATTGAGGAATACTGAAAAAAAAAACGTTCTTTTTCACATGGACTGAAGATATGGCCAGCCGTGAAAGCCTAGAAATTGCTAGTTGCTTACATACCTTTTCACAAATTTACAATGAATATTTCCAAGAAAAGGTCGATCACATTATAATATGGCCCGACTCCTGTGGTGGACAAAATAAAAACTTCACTCATTACACTTTATCAGTTGTTGATTTTAAAGAGATAATTTAAAATTATCGACCATAAATTTTCGGAGGTGGGACATTCATATTTAGATTCAGACAGAGACTTTGGCAGAGTCGAGAAAATTTTAAGGAAACATCAAAACATCTTCGTTCCGGACCAGTATCGAGAAATTTTAAGAACTCCCAAAGACGCCGTTGTCATAGATATGAAGAATCATTTCAAAGATATTGATGGAATTGCCTCAAAACTCAATTTGTACAACAGGAAGAAAAACTTGAACAATGAAAAGGTTTATTTTCGCGACGGTATAAAATGGCACCTATGGGTGCTACTATTACATCACTAGATGAAATGACTCCATTTTACAAAGTCGATATTTTAAAGAAAAGGAATATGCATAAGATAAATTCCGACGGTATTGCTCTAACGGTGTTTAATGAAAACAAGGGCAGTCTAAGTGTAGGAAAACTGGCCAATCTTAAAGAACAATTACCATTCATAAATGAATGGTAAGGCCGTATTATCACAACATGCTTGGAAATGACCAAACTGTGGCTCAAAACTGTAGAACTGTCCGACTACCTAAAAATTGTACAATGTTTTAATAATAATAAAATATGTTTAATTTCTTAACACTTTTATTCACTAATTCCTTATTCATATCAGAGAAACTTATGAACGGATAAAGGTGTTATGTACATTAATTTTTTAAAATTTTCAAAAATAATGACAACTGACAACTTTAGTTATTTGTCTCTGAAAAGTACATCAAATGTCAATATCATCGCAAAATGCAAGCTATATAGTCGTTATAACAAAAAAGTTCTCGCCTAAAAACTTTTGAGTTAAATTACTCAATAACGTGTTTTTGTAACATAACACTTTTATCCACTTAGCTCTTCTATTAATAGTTTTCTTATTTCTTTATTAAATAAAGATAAGTTCAATCTCTCATAGTTTTAAGAACGCTGTTAAATAAAATAATACAATTATAGTGCAGTGAGTTTTGAAATGTCGCTGTTTTATGCACTGGGATCACCAACAGATCTTGTATTATATAAATGATTATCTCCGGAAGTGGAGAAGGTGTATAAATTTGTTTTTGAAAATACCAGACATTTGTAGATATAGATACTAGGAACTGTAAAAATATTATATTTTTTAAATAATTCCTTACAACTGGATCTATTACTTAGGTTAAAAATTAGTCATAGTAGTCTCTTCTGGGAAACAAATACTCGTTGTATATGACTTGAACGGCCCCAGGCTAATATATTCAATGGTAAATGTGAATAAGCTAAAACATAATACACACTTATCAGACCCGTCTGGGCAATTGTATTCTTTAGCTGTAGAACAGTGAAGTAGGCATTATTAAGCAATTTACAAATGTGCTCTATATGCAGTTCCCATATTAACCTGCTGTCTATGTAGGTGCCTAGGAATTTTGTTGAATCAATAAAATTGACATACCTACATCAGGTAAAAACCAAAAAAACTTGCATTGCATGAAAAAACAGTAGGTATCAACTGTAGAGTACTGTTGGGCAATTTTCAAATTTACACAAGCATCTTATTCTATAACGGGAGATCTTCTCAGTTATCCAAGTTATGCATTTAGATGTTAATTTTTTTTTTAGGTTAGTATAGTTTTGTCAGAAATCTGTCGGTATTATCACGGTATTATTACTTTTAACAAACATGTGGTTAAGAGAAATCTCTACATTCTTGATATTTCTATATTCTTAAACTCATTATAGCAGTAAACAACCTTAGAGCCCTTGTGGATCATGCCGGCAACTGCGAATATTATGTTCGGCGAAGAAAACAGATAGCAAAATCTACCTTCCAGTTGAGCAAAATTTGGCGTGAGGAAAAGCATAAAAATAAGGCTTATCAAAATGAAGACGCAAAGAAAGACGAAAAAACTAGAACGTTACACAGTTTCCTTCATCTTTCTTTACACCTCCGAGACATGGACTGTTTGGAAGGCAGACAGATGACGCGACGTATTGATGTTTTCGAGATCGGTATACATGAATTCCCTGGATAGCCCATCTCACCAACATCTCGATTTTCCAAGAAATACGTGCCCCAAAGCAACCCATCAACATCGTATTCTTCCGAATCCTACATTTTTTTTGGCCACGTCTACCGGAGAGAGGTCAATATATAACGGTTGATAGTTCATGGGAAAACTAAATTGTAAGAGAAGAAGAGGACGCTGTCCAAAAGGTTAGTCTGATGTCACCATGGACCTAGTAGGAAATTACTTTGGTGAGGTCCTGCGCTTAGCAGGCAACCACGATAGATGGCATGATGTTAGGCATGCTACACAGCGACGGGGGGTGACTAAATACACTGGTTATAAAGCTATTACAATGCCTACTAAGACATTGTAAATATGAAGATAATGCAGAGCAGTATGCTCTTCAAAAAGATTGGATCCGCCTAAAAGTTCTTCAATACCTTCGTGTAGAATCATCTGCGACAATCTTACATCTGAACAATCTGAAACATTTTATAAAAAAATGCACGTGAAGAGTGTTATAACATCTTTGATAAGATTCTATAAACACAAAGATACTGCATAGTTCACGTAACGGGGGTATACAGAGTGTCTGGTGAAGCGATGCCGACACTAAACAGAGAGGCACAGGGGGTTATTTGGCATTTATATGACCAAACACTTGTATGAAAAATTCTACGGTTTTTTTTATAATGCCAGTTTTGTACTTTTTTAAAGATATCCACTTTTCACCATTTATGTGCAGGATAAAAGAACTTTTCAACAATGCAAGATATTCAGAGCCGTGTTGCAATGATAGCAAAAAGGGAGGAAACTGCCCTACAATTATGAACAGAAATAGGACTAAGGACTAGCGGTATTAGCAATAATGAATCTTACTTCGAACACAAAAATACCAATAAAGGGGAGTAAAAGTTTTCAAAATGACTGTAACATCTAACTTCTGATTAAGTGGAAGAACGGTTACCACATTAGAATTATATGTAATTATTGTATATGCCCTTGCGGAAATAATAAAGACTTTAAATATTATTATACATTTAACAGCGGCACAGTTTCTCAGCCATAGCTAGAAATTATTCACTGATCCCTCGCACGCAATTGAGATTTGGCTCTGTTGAAGACCGTTCCAGGTTTTTGGGCCCCTCAGGCGACGTTGGTGATGTCCGCTCCAACAGCTCCTAATCCAGACCTCCAATAAAGGATTACAGAGACATCTGATCCAAGACCTTCTATAGTAATATTTACTATAATAATAAATTTAGAATTTAATTTAAAAGATTTATTTTAAATGTACACATTCATGTAAAAATAGAAAGTAATAATATGATTTTTGTTACCTTTTTTTGTTTTTTTTTTATCATATCCATTGACGATACTTAATATGTAAGCAAATACGCTACATATACTCCCCCCCCCCCCTACAACGAAGAAACCAACTTACCAAAGTATCAGTAATAAAAAAATGAGCTTTAAAAAAGAATAGTCAGAAATGACGGATAAATGACATTAGTAAAAATGAAATAATTAGTCCATAATAATAATTTATATATTCAATTATAGATAATGAATGCATTTAATATTTAATAGTTTTCTTTGATCACTAATTATTGTTCACCAATTATGGTTTATACAATATTCAGAACAGATTATGGTTTTAACTTCCGGGATCACCAATTATAGCTTTAACTTCGGGGTTACCAATTTATGGAATTAATCCATTTAATAAATAATCCATTCATTATAATAAAAATAATAAAAATAATTAATTCAATTCATTTTCTACGACGGATAATTTTAACAGTGTTTAGCTGTCGATACTCTCCGCAAGGACGCCAGTCATTGGGCTCTTTCTTAGCTACCATTTGAAGCGGTGAAGAAACGGGAGAAGAAGAGGGTTTACATATACCCAACTCTACCATATGGTTAAATTCAGCTTGTGCAATCTTAAATTTAACATTATCTAAACTACGAGGTCGTGAAAATTGCAAATGACCTTCTGTAACAATATGATGTACCACTGAATGTTTAACAGATATATTACAATTCGGTGAATTAATTAAATTAGGAAACTGTAAAAGTAATCTATTGTATTCATTCCTTAAAGGAAATAATGTAGGAGAATATACTAGACCATTTTTAAGAAAATAGTTAATTAGGTTGTTGCACTAAGTTAAAATTTTAATAGAATCTGTGTTTAACAATAACATTTCTTCATAAAAAATCATTGGAAACATGTAAAAGTTGAAAATAAAGTCTTATAATATTACAATATCAATTTTAAATGCATTAAAAACGGAGGTGACAACATAACGGCAGTCTGCAGAGAAGTTAGTTATTAAACGACGAAAAAAGGATACGAAGTTATAAACTGTTGATAGCGATGGAGAAAAAAAGAGAATAACGTCAATTGAATTTGACACTATATTTAATAAGTTTGTTCAAAAACCCCACACTATATGCACCAGTGCTCTTCAACTTATGTATAATTTCACTCTATCTCCTATTATCTACAGTGGTGCAGTAGTTCAGACTGTGTGAACAAACCTTATGTCAAGTTCAATTGACGTTTCTAGGTTATATTTCGGTTTATTTTAGCGGCATAAAGTTATGGTACTATGTAAATAATACCACCAATTCACCGAAAAAACTTTTCTTCAGTGTTCCAGTATGAAAGGTGAACGTAATGAATGGTTAACTGTTTTTCTAATATTTATAATCAAAACTATAGCTGTAACGTACCTCGCGGCGTTTGCACCTCTAACCTTTGCAGTGCTAAAACGGTCATCTCTTTTCAAAAATTCGCTGACCATAAATATATCTATAGAAGGTAAAATATCAGAATTAGCATTTATAAATCCCGTCTCAGTCATTTTGAAAGAGAATAAATACTAAACGCTAAAAACTTCTAATTAAATGTCAAATTCACTTTTGACATTTGAGGGTATTTTCTTTATTGCCAATAATGTCAACTTGTTCCTCTTCTTCTGTTCCGCATATAACTTCACATCTAACGGCCGTTATGATGTCACTTCCGTTTTCGTGGTACATTCAAATAGTCGAAATTTAATAATTTTTTTTAATATGTTGCGCTTAGAATTCCTCTTTCAAATTAAACATTTAACGCCTCCACTACCATATTTCACCATTTTTGAAAATTCGTCAACAACCCAATAACTAGTCGTATTATCATAAATCAATTACTAATCCAAAATGCGATAAAAAAATCAGCTCCAATGATGGGTATTTCGATGTCAACGATATTAAAAACAAAAGGAAAAAATCTGCGTAAGTTCAAATTAACTTTTAAGAACTTTTTTTCATATGTATTAATAAGAGAACCATTAGCTGCCGTTAATATTAAATCTGGGTTCTTATTTATGTCTTTAAAATGGTTACGTGGAATAACTCATAAATCAGCTCCAGTATTAGTGAGAAAACGCAAATTTTTTGATCGATCATAAATAAAAAGTCTACGATTAGTGTCAGAAATGTTAACGTCAGACGTCAAAATATTATTAACTTTATGAAATTTTAGTTATTTCTGATCGTTAACCTTAATATCTTTACTAAAAGTAAACCAGTTCTCTCCGCATCGAAAAGTCTTATCCTTATAAAGCTGATGCCAGTAGCAAACTGTGTTATTAGTAGGATCATACTTATTACGGGTATTAAATTTGATCGTCAATTGAAGTCAAATTAAAAGTGTTTTGTGCCAAATTAAATCAAATTAATTGGTATACCTAAAACTTGAACTGTGATTAAAACTGTGTATAAATATCTGTGTTACAACAAATTAAAAAGAAAGACAATAAAAATGTAAACAAACAGCAACAACATTCTTATCTTATCAGCTTGGGCGCGAAAAGTTTATTCTCGCTAAAGGATACCACACACTATAGGATACATATTAATTAATCGATTGTGATTACTAATTCAATGGATAGTCCAGATGGAAAATGTAGTAAATGTAAATTACCAACTAATCCAAATGATAATTTAATTACGTGTGGTGGAAAATGCAATAACCATTTTCATATCAAATGTGTGAATTTGGCAACAAAAGATTTTGGACTGGTTCAAAATTGTAAAAATTTGAAATGGTTTTGTGATAATTGTTTGCTGCATTTTGAACTTATTTTAAATTTTAGAACGGAAATTGCAAGTATTAAAACACAAGTTACTAGTGAGTTAAATGAATTCAGAAACATCATTAATAATCGTTGCACCGATCTATTTGAAAACTGTTCAGAAACGAATAAAAAAAGCTACGCCAATGTGGCTGCAGGAGAAGTTGTAATAATTAAACCTAAAACTAAACAAGAATGTAAAAAAACGAAAGAAGCTATACAAAAAAATCTTAAACCAGCTGCATTGGAGGTGGGTATCACCCAGATGAAAGAAATTAAAGAGGGAGGTGTTGTAATAAAGTGTAAAACTAAGGACGAACAGGAGAAAATAAAGAAAGCAGCAGAAAAGAAATTAACTAAAAACTATCAAATTACTGCACCTGATCTAAAAAATCCATGCATAAAAATAATAGATATTGAAGAAAAATATGGCAGTGAAGATTTATTAAATTGTATAAGGAAACAAAATACATTCCTAAATCATGATTTAATGAAAATGGAAGTAAGAATTATTAAACAAATGAGAACAAGGTACATGGCCATAATCGAATGTGATCCTCTCACATTTAAAATGATCTTAAATGAACAACATTTATATATAAACTGGTCGAGATGCAGAGTATTTGAATATGTCAGTGTATTCAGATGCTTCAAGTGTGGAGGATTTAATCACCATGCAGAAAATTGCTCAAGTGAGGAAAAATGTCTAAAATGTTCTAATAGTGATCATAAAGCAGAGGAGTGTGTTAATGACTTAATATGTGCTAACTGTGTAGAGGTAAACCAAAAATTTAAACTTGATTTTAAAGTTAACCATTTCATATTTGATAAATTATGTCCTGTGTATCTAAAAAAAGTAGAAATGGAAAAACAAAAAGTTAAACAATTAAATAACGAATAGCAATCAGTAAATAATAGCTTTACAAATTATTCTAGGAAAAAAAGGTGTTGTCAAAAACTAAAAATTTTACATCAAAATATTCAGTGTGTTAGAAATAAGATTGAAGAATTAGAGATTTATTTAAATTTTCATGATATTGACATTGTATGCCTTACAGAACACTGGCTTGCACCAGCAGAAGCTGATGCGATAAAAATAGATGGATATAAGAGGGCGTCAATTTTTTGTAGGCAAGAGTATAAAAATGGAGGTGTGGTTATTTTTTGCAAAAATAATGTTAAATTCAAAATTAAAGAATTGTCATACGTTCTAGAATCTTCAATAGAAAAAGTGATTGAGCTGGTCGGTATTGAATTAAAGTCAGAGCAGAATACATTTATTATATTATCTATATATAGATCACCACAGAGCAATACCAATAATTTCTTTTTGACGCTAGATAGTGTTTTGAATAAAATTTGTAAAAACAATAATAAAGTCATTTTATGTGGAGACCTAAATATTGATTACCTTTCAGATTCTCCTATAAAAAAAGAATTATGTGACCTGTTACAGATATACAATGTAATATGACTATAAATCAGCCCACAAGAATAACATTTCAGTCCAATACCTGTATTGATTATATGTGTACTAATTTCTGTAATTCTCCCCACCTAGTATGTAAAGTATTCAATGATGGTATATCAGACCATACTTCACAAATTCTGGAATTCGGTTTTTCAAATATAAACAGTGAAAGTGAACACAGGTATACAAGACTATATAATGATATAAATTATAAACATTTTTTTAATCATTTGTGCAATGAATCATGGATTGATATATATAATGCAAAAACAGCGGAAGAAGGATTTACAAATCTTATAAATACCCTAATTTACTACAACAATGTGTGTTTTCCTCTAACAAAAATAAATGTTCCTAAAACAAATGTAAACAAGGGGTGGGTAACAAAAGGTATAAAAGTGTCGTCACAAAAACTAAAAATTTTGCATCGAATTATGTCTCAAACAAATGATCCAGCTGATGTTAGTTTTTACAAGAAATATAAGAACATTTACAAGAAAGTTATAGTATCAGCTAAAAAACTTCATAACGATTTAGTTTACTCGCAAGCTACTAATAAGTCCAAAACGGTTTGGTCAATAATAAATAATAATCTAAATATCAACGAAACAAAAAATGGCATCAAACATATTAAAATTGATAACAATCTTATTAATGATCCTTACATCATTGCTCAACATTTAAATAAATATTTCGTTGATTTGCCAGTAAAACTAAACAACGAATTAAACGAAAATCTAGAAACAAACAACTTCATGCCATTACAGGAATATCCAACTTTATTTTTAGAACCTGTTACGGAATCGGAAATTTTCAATATTATAATGAACTTAAAAAATAGTAATTCTTCCGGTGTAGATAATTTAAGTTCTACTTTAATTAAAAAATCTATAGATTTTATTGTAGCTCCTATAACATTTTTGATAAATCTTTCTTTAGCTGAAGGTAATTTTCCCTCCATCTTAAAAACTGCAAAAGTTATTCCTTTATATAAAAAAGGCGACAATACATTACCTGAAAACTATAGACCAGTTGCAATCTTATCAACCATTTCTAAAATTATAGAGAGAGTTGTCTTTAACAGAATTGTAAATTTTGCAATAAAATATAAAATCCTTTCAGAGTCACAACATGGTTTTAGAAAAGGTCGTTCTATTGAAACTGCTATAATGGCGTTTTTGAACAAATTATATGATCATTTGGATAATAATGACAAATGTGTCGGTATATTCATGGACTTAAGTAAAGCCTTTGATTTAATAAATCATACATTACTTATTGAAAAGCTTGCAAAATATGGATTAAGGGGCAAAGTGAATAACTGGTTAGTTTCTTACCTGTCGAGTAGGATGCAAGTAGTTGAGGTAAATAGGGTCAAATCAGAGAAATTAAAATTAAATTTTGGAGTTCCACAAGGATCAGTCCTTGGACCATTGCTTTTTCTGTTTTATGTTAATGATTTGCCTAATTTCTTTGAGGATTTTCTAATTATGTTTGCAGATGATAATTCGTATTTATGTTGCAAAAATACTTTTTCAGAGGCCATAAACAGTACACATACTAATATAACCAAATTTTCAAATTATTTTAAAACAGATAAATTATTTTTAAATATCTCTAAAACTGTTTTTATCATTTTTTCACCTAGAACCTCCACGTATAACGAAAGTCACCTAATTAGAATTGAAGGAAAATCAATGGAACAAGTATCATCAACTAAATTTCTTGGCGTGCACTTAGATAATGCACTTAGTTGGGAACCACATATTGATTCATTAGCAAAGAAACTTGCTCCCGTTTGTTTTGCATTATATCGGTTAACACAAATCTCTGGTAGATCCACTGTTATGTCATATTATTATGCACATTTTGTTTCAAGAGCATCATATGGAATTATGTTTTGGGGTTGTTCACGTCATTTTGAAAGAATATTCAAATTTCAAAAGAAAGCAGTTCGTTACATAGCGGGTGTTTCTAAATATTCATCTTGTCGGAACATATTTAAAGACTTAAATGTATTAACTTTAGCATGTATTTATATTTTAGAAATAGTTCTGTATGTTAAGAAAAACTTACACATATTTCCGACTAATAATTTTAATCATACTTATAATACTCGTGAAAGAAACAACTTGAACACACCGTTACACAATTTATCAAAATTTGAGGAAAGCCCCAATTACATGGGGATTAAATTATATAATAAAATTCCGAACTCCATTCAAAACGTGAATAATATAAAATTATTTAAAAGCGAAATGATTAATTATTTGAGTAGTATGGGCTTCTATTCTATTGAAGAATATTTAAGTGCGTAGAATTTGATAGTTTTAAGTTTTATTTGTATTTATTGTATTTGTATTTTATATTTTTAATTTGTATTTATTGTTTTTGTAGTTTTTATTTGTATTTGTATTTATTTGCATTTGTGACTTATTGTAATTTTAAAACAGCAATCGCGACCAAGCATTGCTTTCATATAGGACTAGTCCTATACCTTTTGTAGGTCTTTTGGACAATAAAATTATTATTATTATTATTATTATTATTATTATTACCACGATTTGATGAACGGTTTCTGAATTTGTTTCGACTTCTGCAATTGCTAGAGAAAGAAGTAGAGACTGAAGAATCAGGACTTTTTATGGTTATAAGTAGATCCTAATTTGTTCTATACTTGAGTAAAATTTGATTCAATTGATTCAAATCGGAAACAAAATAAAAAAGTTATAAGGGCGTCTTCATTTTAAGTGAGTCACACTGTATATTTAATGAAATGTATAGATTTCGACAAAATATTACGTTAGTAAATACGTCGAGTGTTGTAAAATAAAGATTGTTTTGCGACTGTGATTTATTAGCAGACCACGGTAAACCGCTTTAATAGAAATATTCAAGGTACCTAATACTTTTTTATTTAAATTATCTATTTTGGCTGGCGAATATCTCGTAAACTATAACACATAGGAAGAAAATGAATATAGACATTGTTGTAGGAAATTTAATTGTGTTTAAATTTGCATAGATTATCTTTTTCCATACGATGCATAGTTTCCGAGATATACGCGAAAAAACAAAAAATGGGACTTTTAAAGTGCCCCCCTCCCCCCCGCTCACCACCTAGGAGTGGGGACTTTTGATATGTTCATCTCCAGACTAATCCAAACAAAGTTCTGAAGTCAAATTTTCTGTCCCTAAAATTTCCCTCTATAATCATTCGTTGCCTGGTCTAATGAATTTAGTTAAATTTCGAGTTCCAACAAAAAAATATTAAAAATTTATTGTGGCCCTTCTACGCTTTCGTAGGCGTACATCAAATCTGCATTATATTTATGGCTTCACGCCAAGTGTAGATCAATAGAATTGACCTAATATCTAAACAATGGTCTTATTCTGTTTCTTAATGCTAATATGAATTTTCTTCAAGTAAAAATGAACTATCAATTATTTGTTGAAATTACTTTGATTTTTGCATCCCATCGAGCCTTCAAACCACTATTATTAAGGCATCCAGCCTTGAGACACCTATTCTTACTGGAAAATGCACACGTTAATTTTAACTGACAATCTAATACTAAACGAATTAAAGTGTTATTGGCAGTTTTTGTAATTTCGGAGCAAATACATACTCTGAACTTTATATTTTCATACACATTATGAATGATTTGCGTGGGTTAAAATTTCATACAAGCAGCTCTAAGAAATTACTTCCCTTATTTGAGAAATACAATGTACAACTTATTGTACCAGTCTATATATCATTTCTTGTTAACAAACAGTTAACAATATACCACAAATGAAAAATAGGTATTTTAAATGTACAAATACGGACAATCATATAACAACATTAATATATTCAGTGAATGACATGAACTAATATAATCGTATAATACATAATATGACAATATTGACAAAAATATGGGCTTACAAAGGTTATATAAGATAAATGATTTACGTAACATAATACAATGAACAATTCAAATCAACAAACATTACCTATTATTTGTATTAGCAATATATTCTTGATAATTTGAAAATATGACAATCCCATTTTGCAAATTTTAATAAATCAAGTATATAGTGGAGTGCTTAATTCGAATTTTCTTAAGAATCGTTCAGATTGTGATACTAACCTGAAACTGGGTGAGCATAGACAGTTTTTTGAGACGAACAAAATGGGATAGTGCCACTCAGAAAAAAAATTGGTTCGGCCGTTATAACCTCAAAATCGTCAGAATAATCAGTACTTCGACATTATCTCGAAAATGGCGAAGAAATGTTATGCATTAATACAAATTCCTTATTTTATAGTAATACTGATTGTGATTTCAGAAAAAATAGCATGTGTACTTCGGTGTGAAAGCACATTCCCGGACTTGGATGCTTGTTGGCCTCGGTTAGCGCCTCGGCCAACAATTTGCATCGTTGTCCGGGAATGTATTGCTTTCACACCTAAATACATAATCAATATACTATTATTATATAAGGTATTTACCTTATATAAAGGGCTAAATGGTTCAGAATTCTGGATAAATCCAGATTCTGCTCTTCCACCAATGTCCATAAGGAAAAACTAAAAAATAACGTGGAAACTTACCAAGTATTATAAACTGAAATATGATTTTCATGACGAAGTAATTACATACAGGTCCGTTTTTCAAGGTCAAGGTAATTCAAACTTTTATCAGATAAGATTTAAAAAACCGCTGCCTAAGGAATCACTACTTCCACATCCAGATTACCTATCCAAATCTGTTGGAAAAAAATGTGATACTATATTTGCGCTCCACTATGTGGAGGTAATTGTTCATAGAAATTTAATAATATAATATTTGAAATCCTGTACCCCAAAACCCCATAAAAAGATATGCCACCGGTAGTGAGTGTGGCTAATGAAAAAAAAATGAGGTCTTTGGTTCTTGTGCACATACTAAATAACAATTTCGTATTTTTAGTCTCATTAATAATATTATTATTAATGGGGTGATAGTAAGGATGACAAATTCCAAAAAAAATGTTGAGACCTTGGCTTCTCGTATTTAAACTAAATCGTAATTTTACTTCCACATCCAGTGGAAGTATAGTAACGACAAAAAAATTTTTTAAATTTTTTATTATTCAAATAGGCTTAAAATGTCATGAAACGTCGAGATTTTAAGTTTGAGCGAAAGAAAATTTCTGTTTGTCGGTCTGTTTGTCGGTCTGTCGGTCCATCTGTAACTTTTTTTGTGCGCACGTTTACTCTGGAACCGTTTAAGATATTGACTTGAAATTTGGTACACATATGTACTTTAACGAGATCTGGAACTAGATTATATTTTTATCTTGTTCCGTCGAAGGGTTGGGGGGTAAATTGGGGGTAAATGGGTAAATCAAGCAGGTAAAAGTTCATAAAATTGGTATTTAGTATATACAAGAGAAGCTAAAGTCTCAAAAGAATTATTGGCATTAGCCACCCCCTATTACCACCCCCATTACCCTCCCCTCCCCATTATTAAAGGGGATGAAAAAAAAATGTGATTTAGTGTATGTACAAGAACCAGAAACCTCAAAATATTTTCCTTTTTTTTTCCTTCATCCACCCCCACTACCACTCCCCTATCACCACCCTCACCCCACTACCGATGTGGGGTATCGTTTTATGGGTTTTTGGGGTAGTGGATTTCAAATATTATATTATTAAAGTTCCATAAACAATTATTTCCACATACAAAGTTTTTTCGTTGTGAGCGACTTAGATAGAGAATCAGGATGTGGAAGTAGTGATTCCTTGGGCAGCGGTTTTATAGATTCTTACTTGCTTGCTTTACCTATTTATTTTCATTTACCTCTCAATTCTACTAAATTTTAAGTCAATATCATAAACATTTCCAAAGTAATCGTGGACACAAAAAAGTTAAAGGCAGACAGAATTTTTTTTCTTAAACAATACCTCGACGCTACGAAACATTCTAAGCCTATTTGAAAAAATAACACGTGGATGTGGAAAGAAATATAAAGGTTGCTATTTAAAGTGAAAACTAGTGTAATACTTTCGGTGAAACCGAAACTGTATTTTTAAGTCTGCTTAGGTCAAAAAATCATATTATTATGAAAACATTTCTTACACAATTTCAAATTTTTATTTAAAAAATAAAGAAAAATGTAGGGGTCTAATCTCATGGGCACCCGGTATGTTTATTGTGTCGTTATTATGATTTAATAATAAATTGTAATCAAGAATATTTATGAAAAAAAAAACAGCGTAAATAAATCTCTCATAATATATTTCACATTGTAACAACACAATTCAAAATAAAATGTTTCAATATTGCATCATATCAGAGTTGACAGGGGATTTTCCCACATAAATATGTTCTTACGTTGATTCTTGACTAAGTTAAGGCATTCCGAATAGGGGTTTTATTGTTTTTCGGCATTCTGGGATAAGTGGATTACAGAAATACAACATAGACATACTGCATTCAATTTATTTCTTTTATGTCAGGAACAATAAATCAAAATTGCTCCCGATAACCATTTAGAAAGGATTTAGTACATTAATTGAAAATTTTAATCAGAAAAGGCCACTGAGCGTAGGCACATAAATTTTCATATTTATATTTTACGAGTCGCTTTCTCAGATTTCTCTAGCTACGTGTATTTCCAGGCACCGAACTAAAATGGGGCCAGGGTGGGCCTGGCCTACCCAGAAATTACGTTGGCCCACCTTGATCCTTAAGAGATTGCGCTCCCCCGCTCGCCAAAAAATTTTTTCGATTTTCTCTTGATCGCTCATCAATTTTTATTTCCGAGTGACAAAAATGTGTTTCCGATTTTCTCACTCCCCGCTCAAAAAAATTTTTTGGGGCCGCAAAATTAGATGATTGCCTTGGGTTCCAAAACGACATTCCGGGGCCCGTTTCGGGCTGAGCCCACCCAGTTTTGTACTTCTTGTTCATGCCTGGCTTACTCCATGCATAATCATGACCATAAGAAGTTATTATTTACTGGGGATACGGCTTGTCATGATCAGCGGTGACAGAATACGGAAAGCATAAAACTACTGTTGAGTATCTAATTATTTCCACATCCAGTGGAAGTATAGTAACGACAAAAAAATTTTCTTAAATTTTTATTGTTCAAATAGGCTTAGAATGTCATGAAACGTCGAGATTTTAAGTTTGAGCGAAAAAAAATTTCTGTCTGGCTGTCTGTCTGTCTGTCGGTCTGTCTGTCTGTCGGTCTGTCTGTCTGTCTGTCTGTCTGTCTGTCTGTCTGTCTGTCTGTCTCTAACTTTTTTTTGTGCGCACGTTTACACAGGAACCGTTTGAGATATTGTCTTGAAATTTGGTACACATATGTACTTTAACGAGATCTAGAACTAGATTATATTTTCATCTTGTTCCGTCGAAGAGTTGGGGGGTAAATTGGGGTAAATTTTGGGTAAACAGGTAAATCAAGCAGGTAAGAGTCCATAAAATTGGTATTTAGTATATATAAGAGAAGCTAAGGTCTCAAAAAAAATTTTCACATTAGCCACCCCCATTACCACCCCCATCCCATTATTAAAGGGGATGAAAAAAAAATGTGATTTATTGTGTGTACAAGAACCAGAAACCTCAAAATATTTTTTTACTTCATCCACCCCCCCACTACCACCCCCTATCGCCACCCCCGCCCCACTACCGATGTGGGGTATCGTTTTATGGATTTCTGGGGTAAAGGATTTCAAATATTATATTATTAAAGTTCCATAAATAATTATTTCCACATACAAAATTTTTTCGTTGTAAGTCACTTGGATAGAAAATCTGGATGTGGAAGTAGTGATTCCTTGGGCAGCGGTTTTTTAGTTACATGCTCACAGGGTGTGAGATTTGTGGTGGCTTTTTTCAAATTTTGTTTATAGGAAGAGATAGAGATTTATTCCCTGACATTATTAACTGATATTTTTATTAATCCATTGAGTGCAAAATGAATACAGCATTTGTTATTTTTTCTACAAAATGACCACTTTATAGAAAAACAAGCTAAAAACGTACTCTTCGCCTGTTCACTGAACTTTTTATATAATTGTTACACATTCTATAGGGTACTCTTCGCAGTTTTTTGTAAATAGTGTTAATTTTAGACATTTTTAATTTTATAGTACGAACTTAGTTGGTAAAAGACTACGTGTAAAATAAAGTAAAAATAAAAAAAAACATACCAAACCCATTTGGGTTTCGAACCCGGGAACCTTGGATAAGCGTAAGAACTACACCACCACCTTAGACGTAAAAAAATGTAAATTTTTACATTATAAGACACGAGCTAAAATCATAATTTCACGGTTGTATATTACATTATGAAATGTATATTTGTAAAATATATAAATATCTAGATATTAAAGTGAAATATCATACCACCAGATTTCTATTCAATTACAAAAACATAAAAATCAAAAATTTTTTTTTTCAAATTTAAATCATTAATAACATTTTTATTTGCCGATCGATTTTGTTCAAAAACAACAGGGTTCTTCCTCTAGTTAACACAAACCTACTGTCCAAATTTCAATACAATCGGATTTCTCTTTCTTGAGTTATCGTGCTTGCTTACAAGAAACGTGACGGACAGACGGACATTTTGAAAGTTGTTCAGGATTCGTTCACTAACACAATGATATGAAAATTTTTTGTCTGCGAGCGATATTTACTAATTTAGAAATGTGCCGATCAAATAGAATATACTCTTCGTTTTTGCGAAGAGTATAATAACGTTAAAATACTATTAAAATACTAATACTAATACTATATCTAAATATTAGAACAAGGCAAACAAATATAAAATCCGAAAAATGTCCGACTAAAGCTTGTAGATAATTTGGATTTTAGAAGAGGAAAGTAACTGTATAATTAATACCGCAGGCCACTCATTTCATTCTATTTTTTTTTTTGACTAAAAGAAGCTGCAATTGCATGCCGAGGCTGAGAAAATTATAACTTCCGTAATCGAAAAGAAAATAGGTAGGTAAATGATCCGAAAACAGAAATAGCCAGATTTAAGATAATATACTAAAATTACCGCTGTTATAAAAAAAGTTCTTATCAAAAAAAAAATAAGAACAACAAATTCTACTCAAAGTATAATTCACAAAAATGGCGAACCATGTGGTTTCAGATCAAAATATTATATTTCTGAATCTTATAGTACGAGAGCCCACCGACAAAAATGGAACACAAGCTGGAGTGTCAAAAATTGGTGGGGGTGCTTATCAAGTCATTCTCTGAACGTGTGTAGTCCTAGCAATTCGGGTTGCAGCGGCGCAGGGGAGCCATTTTTGTGATGTGGTTCAAATAATTTTTGAATGTGATGCTTTCCCAATCAAAAAAAGTTTGAAATAAAAGTTTTTCAGTTTTATGGGCTCTTGTTTTTTTTTATGTAAAAACCCCATTAATCCCCATTAAAAGTAAAACCCCATAGAGCCATTATGTAGAGCCTACAAAACTGAAAAACTTTTGTCTCAAACTTTTTTTGATTGCACGTCATGGGAAAGAGTCACATTCAAAAATTATTTGAGCCATATCTCAAAAATAGCTGCCTCTGCGCCGCTATGACCGTTCAGAGAATGACTTGATAAGCATCCCCACCAATTTTTGACTCTCCAGCTTATGTGTTCCATTTTTGTTGGTGGGCTCTCGTACTATTATATTCTTCATCGATATTACTGAAGTTTTTTATAATTGTCTAACCTAACATTTTATAATATATTTTCCATAGTTCTTGAAATTACAATTTTTAAAGTGTCCCTGTTTGCTGATTACTTAATAATAATGCAACATTATTTAACAATCCAGCAAGGATAATAGTTGTTTAACCATATACACTAAAATTTATTTATTTTAATGCATATTTGAATAATATTTTTTTTACTTAATCTCTAGTTTCTTTTCTTTTACGTATTTTAAACTTGATAACGAAGAGTATATTGTATTTGATCAGCATATTTCTAAAACCGTAAATATCGCTCGTAAATAACAAAATTTTATACCTATCATTGTTTTAGTCTTCGAATTTTGAATAGTTTCGCGAACACAGTCGATATCTTTGAGAGACTGAAATTAAAAACAAAAAATAAAAAATGTAGTCTATTTACAAATTAAAACAAGACTGATATGCGTGTCTTACATATCTTACATATCTAGTCGCTTTGAGAATTAAGGAAATTTCATTTATAAGACAAAACATGATTATTTAAAAAAACTGCGAAATGTATAATATAGAATGTGCAACAATTATATAAAATAAGCAGCAATAAGTCTGCTGACTGCGAGGAGTATAATGTATAATGAGCATATTTACCATTAATTATTTTTATTTATTTGCTTTTATCATGAGTAGTTGTTTTGATTGATTCTCCAATAATGAGTGTTTTAAAGTATTTACCTGACTAGTATATTAGCGTGCCCAGATTAGGGCAACAATATACAGAAAGTAGGTATTTTCATAATAAATAAAAAGTATGTAAGTTGTGATTTGCATAATACCTAAATAATTTTCTCTGAGCATATTTAGTTTACAATATAATTAAAAATATTATTATTATTAGAATTCTGGGATCAGCTTCAGAAATGTTGATTAATTTGTTCACAGTCTCTTTAACTATGTTTTGCAGAAGCTCGCCTGTGCACGTGGTATTGGAGAAAAAAATGCTAATGGCTGCTTCCATTTGGAGTATAGTCCCCTGGCCATTACCACCATTACAGACTGTGCTGGAGAAAATGACTTCCCACTGCCTTCATCAGACAACCCAACAATTGCATCTTTGGGTAAATTATAAAATAGACCTGCTTTCAATGACATTTCATCGATGCATATCGAGCAGACCCGTTCTTTTTTATCCAAACTCTTCATTTTTAAACGGAGAGCTTCGAATACAAAATCATTGAAAGAAGGCTCAAAATCCATGGAATGCGTCATTTTTTGCAAACTCCTGACCGAAGGTAATGTAAAAGTTTTTCTCAGAAACCTATAAGCTTTTGGGCTGGTAAAATATAATTGCAAAGCAAATTGTTTGAAATTTTTATCATATCGCCTTCCTGGCCCCTTCTTTCCAGCTACATCGACTTGAGCTTGTATTTTCAGGGAGAAATTTGTCACAGAGTTCTTTGAATTCTTTTACAGTTATTTCTGGCTTAAATATTCGCTGCCTTTTCAGTTGTTGCTGTTGCATTCTACACTTATTTCTTAGTTTTCTTTTCCTTGGAGTTGAACTACTAAGATCCTGTGTAGTTTGTATTGCAACCAGAGATGTCAATATAGGAGTTTGGGGTCTAAAAAATGAAACAATTATAGAAAACAAAGTTAGAAGAAGAGTTTAGAATATTTTACCTTGAATCGCTTATATTCACATTAATTTGTTCAGTATCAGATGTGGTATCTGATATGGATGCTGAAAGGTTATTCCTCGACGGTGTGTTAAACAAACATGATGGTTGTGGTTCTTCGATATTTGCAATATTTAAAATATTTGCAACATAAAGGCAAGGCCTTGCATGTGGTAAAAGCCTATTGTGTAGGTCATTTAGGAACATGCTATTTTCAAAATGTTTTGCACACACCCTTAAATTATTATAAAAGTAATTAACCTCCTTGTCTGCAAGTTCTTCCCTACTGCACAGCTTAAGCCATTCCTTGCATCTGCAAAACAAATTAAAACAATTACTACAATCGAATTAATTTAATTTAATTTTTTTCAGCGACAACATTCCACTAGAAATCCTATTGTTAATTCGTATGTATTATGACCTCCTGATTACAAAAAAAGTATTTGTGGCCAAGAATTACATTTGCGTCAAAATTTATATTCACTTTTTGACGCGTTTTCACGAATTTTCAACTTATCTGCTTAATATATCTTGTACTCGTAATCGGATGAGAATTTTAAAAATACTTATTTCAAATAAAATTCTTAAAAAATCCGCCATCTTGGAAAAAAATAGAAAACACCAAAAATGTCCGAAAAAAATCAAAATTGAATATCTTTTCGATAAGAAAGTTGGCTGAAATAAAACTCATTTATGGTCAAGTATAACGCACTAAACCTGGACGCTGTAAGTCAAATGGAACCGTCAAAGATGGTGGACGAAATAAATTTTTTAATTCATCGTCAAGTATCAAGGAGGCATTGTGCGTCACTTTTTTTTTCTTCGATTGTAGGTTCTTTTAGGTACTTTAAGGAGGTAAAGTTCAGTTTTTAATTTTCAAAAAAAGTGCATTTTTTACAATTTTCCAAAAATGCATTTTCTTTGTCCCTCCTTTTTTGCCCATTTTCATTGAAAAAAAGAAATATACTATAGGAAGTCTCGTATAACTGAAAATTTAATACTAAATGAAACTTCATTAATTTAAACAGGAAATTTATTAAGCATACGCATGGCAAACCAAAGAATTGGGTGAAAAAAGGCGGGTCAAAGAAAATGCATTTTAGAAAATTGTAAAAAATGTACTTTTTTTTTAAATAAAAAAGTTGACCTTTATCTCTTTAAAGTAGGTACCTAAAAGAACCTACAATCGAAGAAAAAGAAAGTGACACTCAATGCCTTGATACCTACTTGACAAAGAATTAAAAAAATTTGTTTCGTCCGCCATCTTTGACTGTATTATTTGACTTACAGCGTCCGGGTTTAGCAAGATTTGTAGATTTGCGGATTTAGTGCGTTATATTTGACCCTGATTTGACCATAGATGAGTTTTATTTCAGCCAACTTAGGTGAAATTGCTCCTTATCGAAAAGATATTCAATTTTGATTTTTTCGGCCATTTTTGGTATTTTCTATTTTTTTCCAAGATGGCGAATGACCTATACATATAGGACGGGTCTATATTATTTAAGAATTTTATTTGAAATAAGCCGGTATTTTTAAAATTCCCATTTTGATTACCTACTCTAGTACAAGATATATTAAGCAGATAAGTAGATAATATCCGTGAAAGCGCGTCAAAGAGTACATATAATTTTTGACGCACCAGGAATTTTTGGGCGTAACTATTTTTTCCGTAATCAGGAGGTCATAATACACAAAAATCAACAATAAAATTTCTAGTGTAATGTTGTCGACGAAAATAATCAATCAACTGTACTAAATAGTTAACTAATAAGAATTTTTTTAGAAACTCGCACTTAGAATCTTGAATATTAATTATTTACCTGGTCAAATCATCTTTAGGGAATCTAAGAAAACTTGTTCTTCCATCATTCCTCGTCTTACAACACTTTACAGCACACGAATACCCACGCTTCTTAGCGCTATGTTCATATACATGTATACATGTATACATGTTCATATACCCACGCTATGTTCCATTTCGAAATTCAAATTTTGAGGTTAACAAATAAGTTATAACAACTCGAATGATACACTCGTACTAATCTACCTGACGTTTCTGGTAAACCTGCGCATTGAAAATAGGCTTTCTCCCTCCACGGACAGTTTCGCTTCTTGTTCAGTTTACAGTAGATCTTCTTTGATCCCACTACGATGGGCTCGCAGTTAGAAGCGATAGGTAGCGATGCCCTGCGTTGATACACGACAAGGCTATAAAAATAAGATTTCACGAAGTGTGGAGTGTGCTGGGAGCAGTATAATAATAATAGTAATGTCGACTCTATTATAAAAATACATAATAATATAATATATAGTTATACATTTGTAAACTTTATAAAGCGCGCGAAGTTTAGCCAGTTGGCTATTCTTACACTTAACCAACTCTACAAGTTTCAAACAACATTTCCAAAATATCCCTATAGTTCACTTTAAACTTGTAATTAACTGTGATATGGAAATTGCATACAAAGATAATGACATACATGAATTTGTTACATTACGAAGATAATTCTGTCTGACAGTCAATTAGTATTTGCTTCATTCTACGACGAAATACATAAAGCCTTAAACACACATTACGTTTTGTAAAATTGTACAACATTGTCGCTGAATAAGTGAAACACCGTTGAAAGCATTTCTAAAAATTAGTTTTTCACGAAGATACAGGGGGCTGAAGAATGGAATAAACGATACAAAAATATGATATAATTAAGTTTCACTGTCTTGTCCATTTTTAACCAACTCAATTCAATAAATTTCGTCCATGCGCGATTGTATTTTCATAAGTTGAAAATAAAACGACAACATGTATTTTATACAATTTGAATACTAATCCACTGCATTTAGGATTTTTCTTCAGACCAATTCATACAAAAGTAAATGTTGGTTTTCCAGGTAGGTTCGGGTGTCCTTAATAAGGTCTCAAAAGTCCCCGAAGTGGGAGTGTAAGGATAAAATTTGGCAACGCTGTAAAGGGCTAAAATCGTGCTCGGAAACGAATTTTTCGAGATATGTCGGTTTTCATTGCCTCTACGACAAAAATATATCAGGCCAAAAAGAAAGCTATGGAAATTTTCTATAAAAAAAGGTCGAGGGTCTTTTTTTCGTATATGCAATAGTTTTCTTGAAAATCTTGCATTTAATTTGAACTTATGGGATATTATGGATAATTTAAGTACTCTATTCCACACCACCCTTGAGGTTGAGTACTAGGCGCGTTTTTTTATGTGGTTTCCCCGGTAGGCCTAATCCATGACTGTCATACTTATTAAAATGTCAAATTAATAATTTCCTTCTTGTTCGTTTTCTCCTTCTATAAATTCATCGATTCGTTCGAGGAAATCCGAGTCAATCTGAGAACTTTCAGTCTCTGCTTCAGTGACGGCTTCTATTTCTGACAAGTTTTCGATCGGTTCAGCATTCAAGCAAGATTTTCCATGACAGTTGCCGCAAACTGGTGAGCAATTAAGTCCCAACCTCCGACAGCCACACAATGGTCCACAACCTTTCGTACAGTTGCAGAAAATCGTCTTCAAAAGGCAATCAGGCGCAGGAAGTTGAGATGTTGTTTTTGGATACAATATGGTATCTTTCAACATCCATCCCCACTCTTTAGGATTTAATACATTACCCAACCATTTCTGTACTTGAAAATAAACACGAAATAGATGCTGTTGAGCTGTGTCATGAGTGGGTGGTAATGAATTCAATTTCACTGGTTTGCTTTTGCTCACAGCTTTAATAAAGCAAGAATACCAATAGTTATCGATGGAAACTTCTTTAACTGGAGCGTTATAGATTGCGAGGAAAAATTTGATCCCATTCGAAGTAACTATCTCAGGAGAAGTACCAGTCTTGCTGAAAACTCCAGCTACAAGTTTCAAGTCCTGCCGTTTTCTCATCACTTTCAAAGCTGCAGTCTTGCCTTTATTAAACAGAGCAGATGTAGTGTTACACCCAGAGAATGCGTGCAGAAACAATATGTGATCTCGAATATCTTTATGGTGATCAAAGCTTCGTGAAGAATACATTTTTCGTTGGACCTTCCCTCTGCCTGGTTTGAGGAGAAAAATTTCTTTATTAATAGGTGTACGAGCAGTTAGAATTATTATAAGAAGATCCACATCTTCCCCCACCACGACCGTAGTATTTTTACATGATTCCTCAAGCGCTGTTCCGACTATCAAAATGTCAGCATCATCTTCAACATGTCTAACAATATAATTATTTGCCTCAAACTTTTCTGTCAGCATCGAAATCAATCTGGCTTTATTTTTATTATTGGAAAGGAGCTTCTCTTGGCTTACAGTTGCAACCATCTGCTTATCAAAGTAAATGTCAACAGACGAAGCTTTTGAGGACCGGCGAAGCTGCTCCATAGCCTTCACACTGTTGCTAATATTTTCATAAGCATCAAAAACAATAATAGAGTTCGATCCAAAATGGTTTTGCACATAATTAACATATGCTTGGCAAATAGCACCGTAGGTTTCATGTTGATGCCATATAACTCGGTGCAAGAGAAATCCCCCATCAACGATATAAGTGGCATTTTGGAGATCTGGTTCAGATTCAGATGGCTGGAAATTGTCATAGAAAGCTCACCTGTTCGTCTTGCGCATACCAAATTCGTCAAAGAGTGACACAGGATACGGAGCTAATTCATACTCCAAGTAGGTGCGAAGCTCTTCATTTGTTCTCTTCATGGCAGTAATCATTTGAAACAACAATAATGGCATTGTGGTATCATGCTATTGACAGTTAATAGTGGAAGCACTCTATCTGCACGTGAGAATTTAATATCACAGAAATTGTTGCCCTGTAATTCCCTTAATACCTAATAATTCCTTCCTAAATACCTTCAATTCCTCCGATGTGTACACTATTTCCCCTCAGCGGTTGCCCAGATTTTGCGTAAAGAAAATGTCCAGCCGCATGAAAATATGGAAGCATTTGAAAACTATTGCGTATACGAAAAAAAGACCCTCTATCTTTTTTATAGAGAATTTCCGTACCTTTCTTTTTGGCCTGATGTATTTTTGTCGTAGAGGTAATGAAAACCGAGATATCTCGAAAAATTCGTTTCCGAGCACGATTTTAGCCCTTTACAGCGTTGCCAAATTTTATCCTTACACTCCCACTTCGGGGACTTTTGAGACCTTATTAAGGACACCACAACCTACCTGGAAAACCAACACTTGCTTTTGTATGAATTGGTCTGAAGATGCGACTCATTTTTCACTAAATGCAGTGGATTATACGATTTCTTGAACAACTTTATATGTTCTTTGAACCGTAAATTTTTATCTAAAAAAAACACCAAGATTTTTTGCGTGATCTGAAAATGTAATATTCACACCATCTATAGCTGGGCTGAGTACCGTTTTTAGAAACTCTCTTCTATTTTTCGAACAGAACAGAAGTGCAACCATCTTCTTTGGATTAATTTTTAAATTATGTCCCTCAGAATAACTGCAAATAGAATTTATATTATTGTTCAACAGGGTGTGTTGGCAAATTCACTATCTGATGGATCAAAGGTAAACAAAAGCTGAGTGTCATCAGCATATGACTGTAGGTGGCTATGATTAATATGGTTAAATATATCGGTTGTGTAGATTATAAACAACAGTGGTTCCAGAATGGATCCTTCCAGAACACCTGATAAAATCTGTTGAGCAGGAGACACAGAATTATTGACAGATGCTGACTGATGGCGGTTGCATAAATATGATTTAAAAAACGCAACAGCGTTTGCACCAAATCCGTAACAGACTAATTTTGCACACAAATGGCTTAGAGTAATCAAGTGATACTAAGGCAACTGCCATTCCTTTAACTAGCGCCCTTATGATATTACCACAAAGATTAAGCGGCGTGGTGGTAATGCTGTGAGATTTACGAAAGCCCGATTGATGTAAGGGAAAGACTTTATGCGAATTTAAATAATTAACGATTTGATCATGTACAATTTTCTCTAGTATTTTGGTCAAAACTGATAATAAACTGATTGGCCGCAAATCTTGCACAGTAGTAGGATTTTTTACTTTCGGGACTGGGCATATTAGGGAATAGCTCCATTTAATGAAAAATTATCATACATTAATTAAATGAGTTATATGATTCAAAATAGTAGGAAGACATAACATGATCATGAATAAAGTAACTTTATCGGCACCAGCTGCGTTGGACTTTAAGCTGCCAATAGCTTTTAGCACAGTTTCAGGACCGACGAATGCAAAGCTAAAAGTGAACTCCTCGTTAAATCTGTTATTGTTATAATGTAAAATTGTATCATCGCAGTTATTATTATTTCCAAAAGTGCTTATAAAATAATTATTGATAACGGCCGAAGTTGACTAACTTTATTTTGATATGAAAAGAGATTTAAATTTGTTATTCCTTGCCACAGTTTATTTTCATCATTTATACTATATATTAATCAGTAAGCCAGGGTTAGGGTGGTTTACTTAAGCGAACAGTTCTAAGTGGGGCGTGCATGTTAAATAATTCAAGGATGTTGTTGGTCAAAAATTGCTCATTTCCATCTTGAGTTGGGATGTGGTATATGTTTTCCCAATTGATATTATTTAAATCTGTTCTAAACTCAACGTCACTAAAATTCCTAAAATTGTGATATGTAACAAATTATTGCTGGTTCTGGATATGAGAAAATTTTAGTTTGCACCAAACAATTTGGTGATCACTCACAGCTTCTGCATTCATTTTTCCTGAATTGTGAATTACATCAACGTTATTGATGAATATACGATCTAAAAGTGTGGCTGTAGTTTCGGTGATTCGTGTCGGTTTGTCAATGATTTGCATGAAATCGAATGTATCGAAAATGCCTGATAAAGGGTTTTCAGGTGTATTAAGTTAACATTGATATCGCCTAAAACTATGACATATTCACATGAGGATATAATTGACGGGAGAAAATTATCTAAATATTCTACGCAACCTAGCAAATTTTTTTGTGGCGGACGATAAATTATTCCCAGGGCCAGAGTGCTTCTACCAACTTATTAACCAAATATGTTCAAAATACTGATGTTCATTATCGGTAGGTAGCTAAGAACTCACACTTAGTATGTAAATTAATATACACCCCCTGCCGCATTTGTTTTCCTAATTTCTCTGGTCTCTCTCTCGCACTTGTTTATCTTAGGAAATATAAAACTACATTTTCCAAATCTGTATAAATATGGAAAATGAGGGCAGTCGCAGAAAGACACGTGTGAAATTTACGCATAAATTAACTTTTTTTCACTCATAGGATTGACATTTCGTGAAAAAAGTACTACTTTGCACACTTGTTGCATAAGTTACCATCTACCATAAAACACACTTTTTTTTACTATTATCAGAGTATCTAAATAAGCCAATTTTCAAAGAAACAATTCTTTATTTATTAATAATAGTTAGGTGAGCATTTTCAACTGAACTGAACGTATCAAAGGTTTTTCTTAATTTATTATAGTAAACCGAGTAGTAAATAATAATGGTACAATTTTCAACTTTGTTAAATTGAACAGAACGTGCTGAATTACGAACAGTAATAACATAAATGTTATCAAACAATGCCACCTAAATAAAATTAATAATTTCAAAATTAGTGTTTGTTCAACACATTGCAAAAATAATTATTATAATTGCGGAAAGAAATATATCCTTCAATAGTCTGAAATTGCTTTCGAATTTCGGAATAAATTATATTAAAATTGCTGACGATTCTTCGCGGTCTCAGCAAATTCTGTGATGCATATTCCTAAACGAATGATTTAGTGTCAGCGTAATGTAAAATGTTTGCCTGAAAATACTACACTAGCTTGGAAAGGTTTATTTTATTATTCCCGTCACCATACTCTCATCTCATCTTCTAATGGAAATTCTTGTTTATTTTCTTGAACAAAAACATATTTCATATTCCAGTTAGTAGACTGTGGCCCAGGAATAATACGTCGCATCGTCAGTGAAAATTATGTGGAAATTTTTATAACACTGAAAAAAATAATATTTAGAATTACCTAGCTAAGGTATTTTATTAGGCCCCTCTGATTTTATTATTTCAGTAAATTATGACAGCTTCCAAATGTTCGTTTTTAATTTTATTCTGAAAAAAAAATTTAAAATATGTAATAATATAAGAAGTATGGAATATAATAAGATAAAAGGTCTAAATAATAGGTGTTCTAAAATGATAAACAGAAGAAAGTTACAGAAGTTTTCAAAATTTACGGAGACAAAGAAAATGGAGAAAAAAATTCATGTAGTTCCAAAACGGCTGATATTTACAAAATTTTTTACATAGTCAAAATTATTCACAATTTATTCATTAATCGTATAAATCATGTTTCAAGGTTCCATCCATCAAAAAATAATTTCTCACCGCAGCGCCATCTCTGTGCAATGCGAAGGAACAATTCTAACTGCAGTTATTTAAGACCTTTTTTGGTGTCAATTATCCGCGATTTACAAATTTTAAGTATCTTTATTATTTTACGAGATAATGACCCGGGGACTATTAGCTGAAACACCCTGTATAGCGTGGCTTAAAAAGTTTGGATCTTATCGGAATTTTCTTTGCTATTGACTTCTCAAAAGGTATGACTTGATGAAAGTTCATCCATCTCATGGAACATAAAAAATTAAATAAAAACAAAAACATCAAGTGAGGAATAAAATTTCCTAATGGACAAATAAAAAGTTTCCTATTTGATTTAAATCTTCTGAACTACCCTGTTTATATTACATAAGTTCGCGGCATCTCAATTTTCGCGAATTTTTATTACGTGCAGAAAATACTTTATGAAGCTATTACTCATATCTACCATTATCTGCTCAATTTTCTGTTCAATTTTCTGTACTGTTTCCAATTAATCTGACTTTATTGTCTGTGCAGACTGAGTTCCTAACTCCGCGCGGAAATAAATATTTTATGACGAATCGATGTCTAAAAGTGACATTAAGTAGACGCTACGTGTTCTATCTTTCACTTTAAAGCTTACGAAAGGCTTACATAAATTTTTACGAGTAATAAGGGCCCTATTAAAAGCCCTTTCTACTGCTCATTTATGAATTCAGTGTCGCTATTGTGAGGGAATGTTCGATAAGATTGCCATTGAATGTCTTTACAAAAGAAACTGAAGTCATTTGATATTTTTGTATTATTACTTTGAGTCGAAGAATATTTCATTTTAAATCAATGTTTCCTTGAAAGTTAAGTAAAGCGATAAATAAGAGCATAAAATTAGTGTTCTTTGTATTTGGTAAAATGTTCTAAATTACGGGTAATTTTCGGATTTTAAAGTAATGCTGCGAAGGCTATTGAAATGTGCTTTTTACTTCTAGATTATTTAAAGACCTGATAAAGTGAATTTTGTAGTACAAGGTACTACAGATATTTACACTAGATGAAATGATACATCAAAATTAAAAAAAAAATCTGAATATGAAGATTGATAGTAGTCAACTTGCAATTACATCTAAATGGAGACTTCAACTCCTTTGTCATCTCATAACTGGAAGCGGCTGGAACCTCCCCACCCGGTGGATCTTTAAAGCCGAAAGGAGCACTAAACTGCCATAGCGCCACTAAACGTAATCTGATCTTAACTATAACCTCTATTCAATAACACTGTGCTTTGTAAACAAACGGTACGACTTTGCGCTAGTTTGCGGCCATAATGCCCGTGATACTGTTGTAGAACCTTCCAAAATTGACCTAGGTCGAAGACAAAATAAAAATTCGACTTAGGTAAAAAATTCATTTAAGAGCATTTTCAAGAGTCTGAGAGACTTCAGAGCCATAAGCTAACCCAAAAGGGACAATATGAGTTCATTAATATAAGACATGAGGCACAACTAAGTAAAAAATTTGACGAAACACCAAATTTTCACGAAATTAAGTTTTTTTTAACTATTTTATTCCTCCGCCGAAGACATTGACCATGGAGGTACAGTCATTATCCTGTTCTAAGGACTGACAATAAAATGTTAACGATGCAATGTATCAAAAGAGCGAAACCGATGAATTTGGCAAAAGTGGCGTAGCGCCTATAAGCAAAAATTGTCAAAAAATCAGTGAAAATGCACAAGGCCGGTTTCTCGCATAAAACGAATTTGGATTCACCCGGCGACTCATAATTTGGAGGAATGCGTTGGATGGTCAATACAAAGCGATGGTAGGAAAGCCAAATGCAGGGCTTTCCAAATTATAAAGTTATAAAGAAAACCGCCTTGTGTATAAAGGATTAAAAAATCCATTTTGACGAAAAGTCGTTCGAAAGCGACTAACTGTCATTTTTCCTATATTGAACCTACATGGGGATAAGTACGCCGTAAGACTGGCCGAAAGTTATTAAACTCATGTATTAGTCGAACTCCGTCCCGTGAATGATAAAATCACGATCTGGGAACTTTAAGCTATTCATAAGCGAACCAAGATTTTTTAAGTAAAATATGTTTATATTATTTTCAGTCAGCCATAATTAGGAAGTTTCCATTTTTCTCACTTTCTCATAATAAATAGTCGTAAAAATCTAAAAATATCTGTATTTTTTTCATCTCTATAAATAAAAAAGTTATCGTCCTTCAAAGTCTAAAATGCCGCGCTCATCTGGGCTGAGGCTCGATTTCGTCATAGTATATGATTCCGTCAACCGCGAGCGGGCACCTTCAATTTTAGCCAGGGAGGTAGCGACAGTTTTTTCGCGTTAATATACATAAAGCTAGATTTTTTTCCCATGATAGCTTGGACAGTATCAATGATGAAGGTGCAATTCTACCAATATATAAGTACCGCAAAAATGAGTAAAAAAAAATGTTTTTTTTTTCCTCTTAGTTGGCTAAAAAATTAAATAACATGTTGCAAAAAGAGATATCGATTTTCTGAAATGTCACAAAATGCCACTTTTGATTCGTTCGTGCCGAACCGAATTTTCGAATTTCGCCGGGCAATTTACGATCAGGTTTATCTGGAAGATTTCCTCTTTACGTCGCAACATCATACGGCCGTTCCAATGGTGTTTTTTGAAAAATATGAACGTGCCAAGATTGCATGTTTTAGCAATTTTTTGGGCTCCCAAATGCAAGCTGTTTTTTTTGCTATTTTTCTCCGAAACGGTGGGAGTTAGCTCAAAATAAAAAGAAGGTCGCATATTTTCCACTACGAATCTTTTACTTCCATCAGAACTTTGATATTTTTTTTCATTTCGGAGATAACTACTAAAATGTCGGCCATGTATGACAAAAAATCGCAAATTTTTGAGCTTCTACAGTTGGCAACTTTTCAATCTGGGCTCCTACGCCAAAAGACTACTCTTACTAATTTAAATAGAATTAAATTTTCTAAAACAGTTTTTTCTATTTTTTGAATTCCGACAAAAATAAGGAATTAGAGGGGGCGGGATTTGGGGCTTTTTTTTTTTCAGTAAAATTTCTCCATTTTGTCACCGTAATTAATCAGTAATAAACTGAAATCGATCTGATATACGATGTTCACTTAATATCATGTACTACTTTGACCCTCCGTTAATCTCGGCCCTTTGAAACAAAGGTTTCTGAGAAAAATTATTTTTTTAAGATTCACATACACTCTATAGGAAAACGTGTAATTTCCTACATTTCCTCGAATATCTCGATAATTATCGTTTTTTTTTTTTCGAAAAATTTGTAGACAGCTTATGTAAAGTGAATTGATTGAGCTTTCCGACACTTTTTCTATTTTTTCTGTAACATAAAAAACAAAAGATTTATGACCGAATATACATATAATATTTGATGTTAACCTCTCGTACAATTTACCAACGTTTATATACCTTAATAATTCAGTCAATGAGTGCTCAAAAGAAGGGTGTAGAGTACATGGAATATACGAGACTTTTTGACTTCAGGACTTCGTTAGGAGTGATTAGCAGGTAAACATACTAAAAGTCCCCGCCCCTGGGTGGTGAGCTTACGGTGAGAGGAGGGGGGGAAGGTCCCATTTTTGGGTTTTTCGAAATTTTAATAATAAACAAATTCAAATCACTCTATGTTTTTTTTATGAAATCAAAATCGGTAAACGATTTATGAAAGTAGATTAAATAAGCCATCTTTCAAAAAAAAAATTTAATACTCTGCTTGCATTTGGAGCTGAGATACGTTGGTTTTTGCGTTTCGATCACTTATAAATAAACAAATTGGTATTTTATCTTAAAATTCAGGCTGATTATTCCCCAGTGCTTATATTTTTGTCCCAGCTAGTTGAAAATAATCTAGAACTACATTTTTCAAAATTGCATCTAATAAAACGTCTTTGAAATCATATCATAATTCGCGGTTGACATGTAATATTTCCCTCTTCCACTCATCGTATTTCGCAAACTAGGTAACTAAGACAACTAACGCAATGTCTCTCTCTATTTCCACCTTACCGAGATATATATTTTTTAATTAATCGTCTCTTTTCGCAAATTTTGATTATTTCATTTAATTTAACGTGAAATAATTTGTTTAATTTTTTTTTGAAATTGCAGTGAATTTTTAATTTCTTTATTTTTGTTTTATTGGAATGTTTTTTCTTTTAAATGTTGTTTGTTTAGCTTTTGTTTATAAAAAAAGAGAACAATAACAATTTAATTTGTATACCGTGTTTTCCATTAGTTTTCTTTGAATATTTCGAAATCTATAGGTCCTATGGAAACCAGCAAAAGAAAACGTTATACAACAAAAGTTTTTAAACCAATGATTGTTCTTTCAAAAATAATGGATTTTCAATGAAATATAAGAATAATGTGATTCTTATAGAGTACAGTCACCATTTAAAATTTTAGATCAAAATATTTATTAAAAGGGCTAAAAAAGGCAATTGTGGGTATGAAAGTGAGAAAGATTATCTGTTTGATAGTGGCGTTAGTGATGATACAGATTCTACACGAAGTGACGATAATTATTATTATGAAAATTCACGTAAGAGACAAAAATGGCTAAGATAATTTTGTAATTCATTAAAAATATCTTATCTTTAATATAGTTTTTAAGAATTAATACTTACAATGTTAAGTCAAACTAATTATAGAAAATATAATTTGCAAAGACACAAAGATAAATGAAATAAATGCATCTATGGTTAATTGGGTACAAAAATAATCTATAGAAAAAAACTAATTGATTTCTGTTACGAGTTATTGTTTGGAGTCAAATTAAGGAATTGTACTGTTTTAGTTTATTTTCGATGTAATAACATGCAATGAGAAGTTTTGGATTACATCTTATCGTTGCTTCATATGAAATTTAAATAATTAATGTTGCAGCATTAAAGTCTTTCTATTTTCGGTACTAGTAATCACATCACAAAAAATAAAAATCCAAATCGCTTGCAATAAAATTTAGAAGAAAACTAGACTTATGAAACAACATTCAAAATTATTGATACTGGCCCTTTTTGTATAATTTAAGAATTGTAATTTAATATTGCGTACATTCTAAAGACAGTGAGTGAAATATGTGCTTTTCATTGAACTAAGACTTGTTGGAAAATTTTACCGCAAAATGTTTATTTAAACGACTAAATAATGTGTAAAACTGTAATATAAGATGTAACACATATCTGATGAGTTTCGGATTTTTAACGTAATCGCTAATGGTTTGACTTATTTTGAAAAGGTCACAATGTTTCTTTGGGTATCAAAAGTTTCAGGAACACAAATATTTTAAATCCTAAAGTGTGTTGTCTGGCATAACCGCTCGCTTTTGCTTCATTGTTTGGAACAGGTTTTTTGGTTAGTAATTTTCCCGCACGAATCAACCATATATAACTGCGATATTTTTTTTATGCTAGCGTCTTTTGCATTATATGTACCAATTATTTTATTTTTTTCACATGTTTATCTTATATACTTTTTAGTTCGCCTATCCTGCGAAATAATATTGTGTTCATAATTTAATTTCCTATTTAATCCGATCTGGCCTTGCTCCGTCCAGCCTTTCAAATGGCACGACGCGACGATTCGCATCGGGGATGTCTGGGTGGCTCGGAACAAGTGCTCGGGAGGACAATATGTTATATATAATTTAAAATAAATTTATTTTTGATTTGATTTGATGGCAGAATGTTTTTATTATTGTATCAGTGATATTAAAAATTTTACAAAAATTTTGTGCAAGGACTATTAATGTTTCAACTTTCGATGTCTAACAACAGCCTCCTTAAGATTTTATTAAATAAAGCCCATTTGAAGACTTTTAAAACAGTGTGCAGCCTGCACAAATTTAAAAAACATTTATTGCATTTTTTATGAACAAAAGCTAAAAAATTAGTTTGCGTTTAATTAAAGTGAACAATCGAAATCTATGCACAAAGCCGGTGATTAAAAAAAGATGACAAAAACTATATACAAAAAATGTATTGCATTTTTTTATAAACGAAAGCTAAACAAAGTGGTTTACGTTAAGTTGCAGTAAACTATAAGGAATCTACGCAAAAAAAAACAAGACATTTAAAAGAAAGAACATTCGAATAAAACAAAAATAAATAAATTAAAAATTCACTGCAATTTCAAAAAGAAATTAGGCAAATTATTTCACGTTAAATTAAATGAAATAATCAAAAGTTACGAAAAGAGACGATTAATTAAAAAATATATATCTCGGTAAGCTGGAAATCGAGAGAGATATTGCGTTAGTTGACTTAGTTATCTAGTTGCGAAATACGATGAGTGAGGGAGGGAAATATTACCTGTCAACCCCGAATTATGATTTCAAAGACGTTTTGTTAGATGCAATTTTAAAAAATATAGTTCTAGATTATTTTCAACTAGCTGGGACAAAAATATAAGCACTGGGAAATAATCAGTCCGAATTTCAAGATGAAATATCAATGTGTTTATTTATAAGTGATCGAAACGCAAAAACCAACGTATCTCAGCTCCAAATGCAAGCAGAGCATTAGTTTTTTTTTGGAAGATGGCTTATTTAATCTACTTTCATAAATCGTTTACCGATTTTGATTTCATAAGAAACCCATAGAGTTATTTGAATTTTCTTATTATTAAAATTTCGAAAATTATAAACAAATCCAAATGTTCATACCAAAATTTAAAATATTTAAAGATACCTAAAATAATTAAAAATACTCTATTACTCTTTAGTAGAGTCTCATATCAACTACGGTATTTTAGGATGGGGTAGCGTAACAAAATCTATAGTGAAAAGAGTTGAAATTGTGCAAAAGACTAAAGATAATGTACAAAAAACCAGCTACTTATCCTTCAGATCAATTGTATAAAGAGGCAACATTAATGGATTCTAGACAACTGTTCTTTATGCAATGTAATATACATCAGCACAAAAATAAACAAAACCTGACACAACCCAACCACCATTACAACACAAGACATAATAATTTCGTTGTCCCATATATGAGAAGAACTATTGGACAAAAAAGTTATACTTACCTTGGCCCTAAACTATACAACACTCTACCTGTACTACTAAAATCCTTAACATCGCAAAATTCGTTTAAAAATCAACTCAAACAATACACCCTATCTCTCAACAGACAATCAATACATAATATTATTGAATCAAATTTGTGAAATTAAGAATAATTATGCTACACAATTATTTCACTAAAATATAACGGTTCTTATGGCTCTGAGGTATGGATTATTATTAAGTGAAGTGGTTAATACTTGATTATATGTTACTAGTAACCTCAATTTACAGCCCTTCAAAAATAATCTCTTATATTTCTTATATTTTTATTATTTTCTATTAAACGTATCCTATTTTACTACAAATATAGAATTTAAGTTTTATTGTAATTTTCCAGGTATTTAGTATACAAACAAATTATTATTATTATTATTTTACTAAAGTTCTAATCTCACATGCAGGGTTATTACCTAAGTGAGCAACTTTCCATGTTTGTTTACCATTGTGTATTTAAGTAAAATGTATTATTTTTTTTTGTGAAAGTAATTTATGTAAATACTATGGTCTAATAAACATATTATTATTATTATTTATTATTAAATGCAATAAAAACGGTTTAAATTTTGAAAAAAAAAATTTTCCTTCGTGATCTTAAAGTACGTATAAAAAGCTACAATTTGAGCCGTCGTACACGTTTCTTGGATTTGATGGCAGGATTTCACAAGGGTACGAAGTTTTAGCAACAACTGTATATTTGACCCGTTTTAATAATCATTTAAATTTGAAATTTTGAGCGGTGATTGTACTTTATAAGAGCTATATTTTTCCAAAATTTCATTGAAAATTATCCTTTGTTTTTGAAGTAACAGCAATTCGTTTAAAAACGCATAATTTTGCAATATTCATTTTTTTTTAAATAATAATAACAATTGTAAAGAATTTTCCACAACTCATAACGAACATTTTCTTTCTCTTTGTTGTTTTCCATAGGACTTACAGATTTCGAGATATTCAAAGAAAACCGATGAAAAACACGGTCTAAAAAATTAAATTGTTTAAATAAACAATACGCCGACCTCGCAGAAACTGCAAAACTGAACTATGAAATATAATTGCCCCACTGAATATGTTAAAACAAAAAAACTGCCCTGACCAGACAATTCACATTAAAATCCTAATTTGACTCCACTATAATAGCTCTGAACATTTTTGAAAATAACGTCGGATATAGAAGATATAGCAAGTAAGGCTTGTCTGGATTTACTTCCAAAAAAGTTAAAACATTTAATACGTATTGTATAAAAAAAAATTACTTTTTCTGGTACTGTGAGCGGCAGAAAAGGTAATATCCATAGCAACGCATCACTTGTGTGAGTAATATGTTTAGAGGAAAATATACAAAGTGGTTACCCTCAAAAATAATTCATAAAAATAAATTAGTTCAAGTACAAGTTACGATTAAAAGTGAGTCCTGTCAGCAGGTCCTCGAATTACGGAAATTAATGACAACAAATATTATAATCTCGTTTTGCTGCATCTACTGCTGCTGATACGTTACATCCTGTATGCAGGCTAACTTTATGAGCGGAATATTGTCCTGCTAGCAAAACCGTAGTTCCTGTATAAAAGTATTTCCGGAAGCGCTTCCAGCAGGACAAAGCTCTGTGCACTCTATCATTAACTACCTTTCGAATAATCCGTAGGCTTTTGACCGATTTTTCAAAAAGCATATGACAATAATTGAAAAAAATAGACTGTTATTTAAAAAAATTTCATTTAAGTATGGTCGAAAAATAGAAAACGTGGCTCTAAAACGTGTAATTTTTCAAATTGTTTCAAATATCCGATGATTTCGCGATAAAAAGTAAGTTTTAACAAATTCATTCCCAACTGCACCCACTGTGTATATTTATATATACCATATATACATATCCACGTCAATTGCCGTAAATATATGTTTTACAGTAATTCTCTGAAATATTTTAATTGGTTTTAGTTGCCATAGGGATTTCGTTAACAAATTAGTTAAATAAATTTATTACCTTGTTCAAACCGACCATTTTTTATACTTATAGGATCATGTTTACACATTGAAAATATTTATTTTTCGCATCACTTGTTTGCTTTTGTTTAGAATGAGAATTAAACTACACCTAAATAAAAGTTATCGTATTCGCAGACCAGAGAAGAACCCGTAAATTTAATCTCTTAAAAAGTCAAACGCCCTAATGTAACAATATATATAAAAAACTTGTTTAAGTATAATATGTAAGAGTGGTCACGCGAAATATGACATTACGGAAAAAAACCCAATGTGGAGAAAACGTTCTTTAAAATTTTAACCTTAAAGAGCGTTTTCTCCACTTTGTACTTTTTTCGTGACCACTCACTTTCCAATAGGACAAAGATTAAAAACACGATATGATATATACAATCGAAAATATTACACCCATAAATTTTATATACAATTATAATACATCAATAAAAAATATAAAACTGAGTGTGTGTATCCGGAAAAGAAAACTAACTTCAAGATAATTTGGAACTGGCTATCCTCTTAAATAGTGCTCTCAAACTAATAATAAAAGTGATAAATTCAATTCAGGAGAATTAATTATTACATCACAGTTGAAATATTCTATCCACATATGATACATTCTGGAGATTTATCATATTATTAGATAATGAATTCAAATTAGTGAGAAAATCCAAGAACAAAATTTAAATGGAGAAGTCATACGGGTGTCAAGGAGTTTGGCGTCATAGTTTAAATATTATGGTTCCAAATCTAGTAGAGTGTTAAAATTTGGTTTTTACTGAAAGATTCAATTAGGGAACTCAAATATTTTTACCAACAGTTGGTATAAAATTGGTATTTAGTATATATAAGAGAAGCAAAAGTCTCAAAACATTTTTTGGCATTAGCCACCCCCCATTACCTCCCTCACTCCATTATTAAATGAGAAGTAATTAAATGATCTGCCATTTAAAATTTAGATCGGCAAGAATAATCAGCGAAACAATTATTTGTGCAGCATTTTATTTTTTGGTTTGAGATTTTAATATACGAACAGCAAATTATGGTAAGCAAAATGAAATTATTATGTCGGCACAATAAACTTTTAACCGGCATATAAACAGTTAGTCGCGCAGCCCAAAATCTATTCCAGCAGCAAAATTATTAGTTGGTCTGCTAAATTATTAAATAAGCAGCAACTAATTTGATTCATCTGCTGGTAAAACATTTAATGTTCTAATATTAATCGGCAAATTGAAAAAGGTTTTATAGTATCGGCAAATAAACAACTTTGTCAGCTATAAAAATAAATAAGCATGATGTTATTTTTTTGAGCAGCTACATCGTTGTAAAGTGCGGCTCAATTTGGTTGAAGGGAGAGCAGTCTACGCGCTGGTGTCAATCGGTCTACGAGTTATGGTTGCCCGTTCTTTACTGTCAGTTGTTGTTTTGTTCCGTTCTAACGTGCACAAGTAATGTTCATTTGTTTATTTTTGTGTATTATTTATTGGATCATGGATTCCAGGGATATTTGTGAGCATGGTAGTGGTTCAGCTGATGTACATAGATCGAAAGTTCCTTTATTACAATGGGGCAGCGATAGTAGTGAGGGAGAAAGAGCTCCAGCAACGAAGAAGAAGCGGCAAGTCATATCTTGGACATTTGATAAAAAATTTGATAACAGCAATGAAGCCGAGGTCGCTCTAAAAGAAGAAGGTACTTGGTCTATTCATTTCTCTCATAATTCGGAGGAAGTACAGAAAAAGTTTTACCGGTGCAATAAAGTAAAAAGACTCATGCTCGGCAGAAGTATATTTACTATTTGATTCTACTTCAGATACAGTGTTATTATATCGAGCAGATGCTGAACATGACCATGGCGACCTGAATAATACTTCTGAATTCGGTCTGAGTGAGGCTGTGAAATTAGAAATTAACAAAGTGATCTTAACAAGAAACCAAAGGCTATAATGAAACGCCTTACAAATATACATAGTATTAAAGAGCCCAAGATGTCGCAGTTGAGAAATTATCTAAGTGTTCAACGTCGCGTTAAATATGGGAATCACAATATCAGTTTAGGAGAACTACAAAGATGGTTATCTTCCCACTCAGTCTTTCCTGATGATCCGCATGAAGATTTCGTAATTTCATATGATGTGATTGAAAATGATATACCCCCGGCCTTTCGCTTCGCTATATCAACAAAATATTTGCTGGAATTAGCTCGTGATGCAGAAATCCTTCACGCAGACGCCACTTATAAATTGGTATGGCACGGATTCCCTGTGCTAGTGGTCGGTATGACTGATAAAGCTAGGAAATTCCACGCTTTATGCCTAGGTGTAGCTACTAATGAGAAAACAGATGATTTCAAAATGCTATTTAATGCTCTGAAAAATAAAGTTCATGATTTATTATCAAGTGTTTTGAAGCCCACTGATTTGGTTTGCCATGCTGCAAAAAGCATTCAGAATGCTTTTACTGAAGTCTTTGGAGATGAAGCCATAGTGCGAATGTGTTGGGCTCATGCGAAGAAAAAATACAAACTCGAGCAGAAAGCTGCATAAAAAACAAACTCGCTTTAAAAGACTTATTGGCAGACGTAGACACTTTGCAATTTATAACGTGACCAAACAGTTTCATTACAGCTACAAAGCTTTTTCTGCAAAAATATCGTGACCACACGGACTTCGTTGACTACTTTAAAAAGCAATGGCTGGACCAGGATCGCAACTGGTTTTTGGGTGCAGCTCCGAATTCGCCTTCAACTAATAATGCTTTGGAGTATTTTAACAAAGTAATAAAAGATAATAATACATAGACGAGCGTTTTCCTTTAGGTCCATTTCTGACCTTTGCTTCAGATATGGCCAATGAATGGTCGAAAAAATACTTTACAAACCCGGAAGACAATGTGTTTGCAGAGACTCCCACTAAATAGCGTGCAAATTCGACGACGAATGGTTACCGTCGAAGAGACCATCTAAGTACAAAATTTTTTTCTCTCTGGAACTTTTTGGTATGGGGGGGATAGGGGGGGGGGCATTTATTTTTTAATCGAATGATTATTGATATCTGCACGCATAGGTAGTTAGTATATGTACTGCACATACCCCAATTACGTTGGCAGACGAAACTTCCGGTCGGCGCGCGCGTTAACCGGAAATAGAAACTAAATTTTTTTTTTTCTATTTGAAGTTAACGCGCGCGCGGATCGGAAGTTTCGTCTGCCAGCGTAATTGGGTATGTGAAGTACATATACTAACTACCTATGCGGACAGATATCGATAATCATTCGATTAAAAAATAAATGCCCCCCCCTCCCTCCCTATCCCCCCACCATACCAAAAAGTTCCAGAGATAAAAAAATTTTGTACTTATATGATCTCTTCGATTACCGACTGGCAGACGGTAACCATTCGTCGTCCAATTTACACGCTATTTCCTAGATTACTATATCTTTAAATGATTGAACAAAATCTTATCAGTGGGCAAAATTGCCGAAAGAAGTTTTCGAGTTGCGTAAAGACGAATATTTCACATATTACGCAGTACCAGCTGGCGAATCCGTCAATTGCAGAGATATCGAAGAGCAATGGAATGATTTTGGTGAGTTCAAAGAACAGTATTTCAGTAGATGGGTGGTTTCACTGCCAATCAATACAGAGGAGTGGAAATCAGGGAAATGCAACTGCCCGACGTTTTATAGAATGTATATGTGTAAACACATAGTTGGTTTGGCTATTCGTATGAAGCTCACAATTCCTCCAGTTGAAGCTAAGAATATACCCATCGGGGAAAAAAGAAAGAGAGGCCGACCATCTAAAGCCAAACGAGCCACTTATTGTTCAATAATTTGGTAATTATGTTACCTATTACAGTTATGTTTTTTCTTTTCTAATAAATACTTACTAGTTTTGCTTTCTACCCGATTGTTTTATTTATTTCCTACTCAATCATTTTTAAAACATACTTCATTTTGGAGCCGATAAAAAAGTATTTGGTTACTGATCAATTTCTACTGTCATTATAATTTTAGAGCTGGACAAATACTGACAACATTGCGCCAATCACATAATTATTTTGATGTAATTTTCTTTTTCTTGCTGACAATATCGTTTTAAAGCTGCTCGTAAAGGAATTGAATGCAAACCATTTTCAATTTAATTGCCGCTCATGGGTTGCTGCTCATTCAATAATTTTGCGGCTCAAATATATTTTAATGCTGACCAAATCTCTGTTATTTTGCTGACCGTTTAAATCATAGCCTTATTAAATGTGGTGGAAAAAAAAAATTGCGATTTATTGCGTGTACAAGAACCAAAGGCCTTAAATTTCTTTTTTACTTCATCCACCTCCACTAACTTCCCCTACCACCCCCCGCACTACTGATGTGGCATATCTTTTATAGATATTTGGGACAGGCGATTTAAAACATCATGTTATTAAAGTTCCTTAAACAATTATTTCCACATATTTTCGAAAGTGCACCAAATTGTTTTCGAAAGTTCGCCGGAGTAGGGTATTATAGTAGATCCTAGGTTTTCTCCCTCCACCCTTTTCGTGGGGTCACGGGGGCGGGGCTGTAGGTGCGTGGTTTGGGGGTAATTAGTGGGGGGTAATTAAGAGTAATTAAAGGTAATTAGAGGAAGGTGGAACAAGGTGGGAAAAAGTGGGAGATAAAATAGATCAAAACATGGATAAATAGGGATAACTTACTACTTATTAATACCACAGACACACAAAAAAAGTGGTCTTTTTCTGGTACTCCACTGGGTAACCCATATGTATTTTGGCGTGCTGAATACGAATCAGGTGTTCATTTAGCTCCATTGGATACCATTTTTTTGTAAAACTCATAATTTAGGTTATTTTCGCGATTTACTAAAAATTGGTGGGTAACGGAGCTAACCGGATACCTGATCCGTATTCAGCAGTCTAAATACATGGTTACCCAATTGAGTCTCACTTTTCACTTTTTTTTTTATGTCTGTGTAATATAAGGTATTTGCATATATAATACGCGATTTTCAAGATAATGGCGGAGGATCCGGTGATATTCATAGATTACACAGACATACACACAAAAAAAAAAAGGTCTGTTTCTGGGACTCCATTGGGCAACCCTCATGTATTTCGACATGCTGAATATGAATCAGGTATCCGTTTAGCTCCATTACCCACCAATTACACAGCCCCACAAAAAAAAAGTTTTTGATCTGGATGACTGACCATAGTATTCCTATGTGTTTTTCGACGCTGAATCCGATTCCGAGGTCAAAAAAATTCATATACCCCCAAACTTTTGCGCTACAGCCAAGAACAACCCCGAAAATAGGGTAAACACGTCCCATACTTCAGGATTCAATGAATGAATGTAAATGAATGGTGAAAAACATGGGAAGGGAAAATGTTTTATATTCAGCAGTCACTTACTTGAATATTGACTGGAAAACTACCCCTATAAAATGCTGAAAACTCCCCCTGTACAAGCATAGAGTATATAAATGCCAACAAATCGCGAGAAATGTTAAAGTTTTTATAGTTTGGAATACAGTACATGCATTTTACGCGTGTCTCAAAACCACCCATATAACAGGGTGGAAACCACCCTTATATAAAAGTAGACTGCGTGAATACCAATAGATTGTGGGAATTGGAGGAGTTTTCGATGTTTTAATTCCAGAATAGAATCTTGGGTGACCCTGTTCTACCTTATTCTTAGTCGGTACAAAACTACCCCTATAATAGGGTGGAAACCATCCTTATTACAAAATAGAGCACAAATGCCAATAAATCACGGGAAATAACTTTTTTATAGTTTAAGTACAGAACATGAATCTGGAGTGACTCCCAGGGCACCTCGCTTACTCGTGACCCAAAATCTCTTCTATAAAGGGTGGTAGCCACCCTTATATAAGAATAAATTGCATGAATACCAATAAATCGTGGGAAAAGTTTTCATTGTTTCAGTTCCAGAATAGATTCTTGAGTGACGTTGATCTACCCTATTCTCACTTGGTACCCAAAATCATCCCTAAAAAACCACCCCTACATAATAAAATGTACATATGCCAGTTTTTCAATTTTTCTTCTCAGAATACCTTTTCTTCTCATTTTCAAATGATCTCCTCACTGGCTCTCTTTTATGTTCTTCGTGCGTGTCTCCTTTCATAGACCAACAGTAGTCGGCCATCATGTGGACATCCCACCTTCCTTGATACCGCTTCTCCATCTACGAAATATCCTGGTGAAAGCGTTCGCCTTGCTCTTCATTGTATTCAGCCAAATTTTCTGGATGGCGGACAACTGTTGGTCCATAAAAAGAGACACACACGAAGAACACAATAGGGAGCCAATGAGAAGATCATTTGAAAATAAGAAAAAGGTATTCTAGAAAAAAAAGATTAAAAAAATGTTCATATTCTTCAGTCAAGCTGCATTAACCTTTTCGTGCAATAAATGCAGCTTGACTGAAAAATATGAACATTTTTTTAATCTTTTTTTCCTAGAATACCTTTTTTCTTATTTTCATAAGATCTTCTCATTAGCCCCCTATTGTGTTCTTCGTGTGTTTTTTTTATGGACCAACAGTTGTCCGCCAACCAGAAAATTTGGGTGAATACAATGAAGAGCAAGGCGAATGCTTTAACCGGATATTTCAGAGATGGGGAAGCGGTATCAAGGAACGTGGAATATCCACATGATGGCTGACTACTGTTGGTCTATGAAAAGAGACACGCACGAAGAACATAAAAGAGAGCCAGTGAGGAGATCATTTAAAAATGAGAAGAAAAGGTATTCTGAGAAGAGAAATTGAAAAACTGGCATATGTACATTTTATTATGTAGAGGTGGTTTTTTTAGGGATGATTTTGGGTACCAAGTGAGAATAGGGTAGATCAACGTCACTCAAGAATCTATTCTGGAACTGAAACAATGAAAACTTTTCCCACGATTTATTGGTATTCATGCAATTTATTCTTATATAAGGGTGGCTACCACCCTTTATAGAAGAGATTTTGGGTCACGAGTAAGCGAGGTGCCCTGGGAGTCACTCCAGATTCATGTTCTGTACTTAAACTATAAAAAAGTTATTTCCCGTGATTTATTGGCATTTGTGCTCTATTTTGTAATAAGGATGGTTTCCACCCTATTATAGGGGTAGTTTTGTACCGACTAAGAATAAGGTAGAACAGGGTCACCCAAGATTCTATTCTGGAATTAAAACATCGAAAACTCCTCCAATTCCCACAATCTATTGGTATTCACGCAGTCTATTTTTACATAAGGTGCTTTCCACCCTGTTATGCGGGTGGTTTTGAGACACGCGTAAGATTCATGTACTGTATTCCAAACTATAAAAACTTTAACATTTCTCACGATTTATTGGCATTTATATACTCTATGCTTGTACAGGGGGAGTTTTCAGCATATTATAAGGGTAGTTTTCCAGTCAATATTCAAGTAAGTGACTGCTGAACATAAAACATTTTCCCTTCCCATGTTTTTCACCATTCATTTACATGAATTCATTGAATCCTGATGTATGGGACGGTTTTATCCCATTTTCGGGGTTGTTTTTGGTTGTAGCGCAAACGTTTGGGGGTATACGAATTTTTTTGACCTAGGATTCGGATTCAGCGTCGAAAAATACATAGGAATACTATGGTCAGTCATCCAGATCAAAAACTTTTTTTTTTGTGGGCTGCGTTATTAGTAAATCGCGAAAATAATCTGAATTATGAGGGTTTATTTAGGTTATTTTCGCGATTTACAAAAAAATGGTGGCCAACGGAGCTAAACGGGCACCTGATTCGTATTCAGCACGTCCAAATACATATGGATTATCCAATGGAGTACCAGAAAAGACCACCTTTTTATTTTGTGTGCCTCTGTATTTGATGTCATTCTGTGAAAGGGTAAGCATGTTTACATGTAATGTTTGTAATGCAACATTCACTTTTATGCTAATATGCATAAAAAAAATCTTTTAAGTGCGATTTATGTAATAAAATAAAATGTTTAATATACAGGATAATTTAAAAGATTTGTTTTTTCGAGACATGATTAAAAAATCTGGATGGGAAGTAGTGATTCCTTGAGTAGTGGATTTTCTAGATATAAGACCAACACACATACAAACAGACGACATACTGACACACAGACAGAATTGAAAGATTTTAAGTCTCGTGATCTGCATAATCTGAAACATGAAAATTCAAAGAAGTATCGAAGAACGTTGTCCGATTTCAATCTTTCCCTTCCGTACGCAAGGGAAGTAAAATATGAATAATAGTAATTTATTAAAAATTTTTGTTCAAATTTGTTAATCAAAAACATCCTGCATTTTTCTCTAAAAATAATTATAAATTTAGATGGATAAGTACATATATAACTGAGGAACAAAAAAATAGTATTTATACACACCCTCGGGGAACGATAAAGCCGGGTAGAGGGTTGCCTGTTTTGTATAAATTCAAACTGCAGTACTTGTTAACGTAATCATGTATAAGAAATATTTAAAAAAAATTGTGTGAAGGGTATACTTGAAATATATGGTTATTTGAGTTACTGCATCATGTAAATGGAAGTTGAAAATTGTGCATAAATAAACGTTCATTCATTAGATAATTAGTTCGTTAGTTGCACGGACGGCTTTTCCATTTACTAATTAGCAAGCAACTTTCTGTAAAAATCTGATTACTAAGATACACTGAGCAGAATAAACACACAATACCGAGCTAATTGTGCTCGCTGAAGGTACAAAGACTGGATTACGAGGGCCTTAATCATCTCATTATATGAATTACGCCGTATAGACGACAGAAATATGAATTTTAACTTTGGCGAAAATAAGTTTCAACTTACTATAGCGGTGAAACATATGAAATTAGTAGAACTCTTAAGAATTAGGTGGCAATTTGTCGACTGGAAGTTCCAGATGATATTTTCTCTGGCCGGGTTATTTTCAGATGACAAAACGGTTGAGAGAGAATTAGGAATTAGGTATTAAATATAAGAAATCACAACTTAGACATTCAAATTTCCGGTAGGAGTGATAGTGGGGATAGATAATGCCAAAAAAAAATTGAGGCCTTTTTCTTGTACACACTGAATCACAATTTTATTTTTTGACCTCATTTAATAATAGCGGTGAGGGGGGTAATGGGTGTGGTGTTGGGGATGGCTGAAGTCAGAACAAATTTTGAGGCTTTTAATTCTTGTACACAGACTAAATCACAATTTTATTTTTTTATGCCCTTTTAATAATGGGGTAGGGGTGGTAATGGAGGCGATAGTGCCAAAAAAAAATCGTGAGACTTACCCCGCTTTACCACCCAACCCAACACGAAAAGATCAAAACCACAAGACCACAACATGTTACACCTATGTATTATAACGAGATCTGGAATTATATTTTGAATGATATATTTTGGAATGATATTTAAATTTTATTCCGTCGAAGAGTTGGGGGGGGGGGTAAATGGAGGATAAATCAAGCGAGAATCCATAAAATTGGGATTTAGTGCCTGTAGCAGAAGCCAAGGGTTCAAATTAATAGATCAAGATTAAAAAACAAGTAAAAAGTGTGTACATTAGGCCGATGATTAAAGATTTCCACGAAAATACTCAGCTTTGGCGATCCTTATTTTTTTAAATTATATAAGTGCAGACGAAAAGCAAAATGCTCTGAACAATTCACTTTTAAAATATACGTAAAACGTATCTATATTAAGCCGATGATTCAAGATTTCCACAAAATATTCGGGCGGTCGCATTACAATTACAAATATCATTTTGTACTTATTATACATAGCAAGACCGACAAGACGACACAAGGCGATCAAATATTACTAATATTCCATTAATTCCTCGTTTTTATGCTATTTAGGAATATCTCATTAGGTATCTACTCAACAAAATTATATTATATAATATCTTCATAAAAGCCGTCTCTGGAAATTATCACTTTTTCCCGATCTCTAAGCATAGCATATTTTATATTATATATTTTACGGCTACAATAATAAAAAGACATTCAATTATTGGTATCTAAAAACTCATGAAATTTTGTATTATATCCCCACAAATGTTTTATTATGTGTATGTATTATGAATGGCATTTTACTGATAGGTAAAAAACTGATATTTTCACAATACAAAACTTATATTAAGCTATGAATTCTCGCAAATCACCACCAGTTAATTAAATCTAAAAAATTACAGCATTGGTAATGGGGGTGGATGAAGTAAAAATATTTTGAGGTTTTTTGTTCTTGTACATACACTAAATCACAATTTTTTTTCATCCCCTTTAATAATGGGGTGGGGGTGGTAATGGGGGTGGCTAATGCCAAAAATTTTTTTAACACCTTAGCTTCTCTTGTATATACTAAATACCAATATTATGGACTCTTACCTGCTTGATTTACCCATTTACCCCAAATTTACCCCACCCTTGGACGGAACAAGATGGAAATATAATCTAGTTCCAGATCTCGTTAAAGTACATATGTGTACCAAATTTCAAGTCAATATTTTAAACGGTTCCAGAGTAAACATGCGCACAAAAAAAAGTTACTGACAGACCGACAGACAGACAGAAATTTTTTTTCGCTCAAACTTAAAATCTCGACGTTTCGTGTCATTCTAAGCCTATTTGAACAATAAAAATTTTTAAAAAATTTTTTGTCGTTACTATACTTTCGCTCGCTTTCACTGGATGTGGAAGTAATTATAAGTTGTAAAAATTGCATACGACAAAGATAAATACACAGAGATTTTATGAAGAAAATGTTTTCAACCTGATTGGTCAGTTATAAGAAAATTATGATTTTATTTTAATATAGGTAGGTTCCTATACATGGTGTCCCACCGAGAACTACATCGATCGATATAGGGAAAAGTACACACCAGAAACTTTTGAAAATATAGAGAGTTAATAATGTCAGTATGGTCAATCCAAAGAGAATAATTACAAGCATTTGACCCTTCCGCTTACATCAGAAGTCGATACCAGCTTCCCTATTTCAAATGGAACAACCTATATATGTCGAAGTTTTCGAAAAGGGCGAAAAATTTTGAGTCTAAAACATATAACATATTCTATCTCAGCCGTTTCCGAAATATTTGACATTTTATAAAATAATTAAGAAGCAGGTTTGTAATAACTTTTACAACTTTTAAAAGATCCTCATTTGCTTTTTGACATGTAGATAGGTGAGCTACGCTACACAGTTTAAAGAAATCCAATAATAATATATGGAGAGAGCAAAAAATGTATTACATCTTCTTGATATTACTTTATTACATTCTCCATAAATAATAAACAAGTTTAAAAAGTCTTCGTGGGTGTAATTTAAATGCGGTGGCATTTTTTGACATAGGAGAATGACTGACATTGGCGATTGTTTCTAATTATGGATAATTTGATGACATTTTTACTAAGAATTCTTGAAAAAGTCGTAAGTTGAACCCTTACAATATTTACATGGGAAAAGGGGGAATTTTTTAAAATAATTTCATGCAAAAAAATACAGTGTCTGCAAAAACTGAACATTTGGTATATTATTATAGAATTTCTCTAAATTGTAGAGCGTAGCTCACCTTATGGTCTTTCTGCATGCCAAAAAGGCAAATGATGATCTTTTACGCGAAAAAGTTATAAAGGTTATCCCAAACCGTTACACCTGTCAAATTATTTATGAAATGTCAAGTATCTCTAAAACGGATGGATTCAGGGGTAGAGTATGTTACATGTTCGCTCTATTCGAAAAATTCGAAATATGTAAGGTGTTCCATTCAAAATAAGCAAGTTAGTATCGACTTCCGGTATAAGCGGCAGTGCCAAATGCTTGTAATTATTTTCATTGGATTGGCCATATTGACATTTTGTAATTTTCAACATTTTCAAAATTTTCTGACGTAGTATTGAAGTATTTAATTTATTAGTAAAAACCGCTGCCCAAGGAATCACTACTTCCACATCCAGATTCTCTATCCAAGTCACTCACAACGAAAAAAACTTTGTATGTGAGAATAATTGTTTATGGAACTTTAATAATATAATATTTGAAATCCTCTACCCCAAAAACCCATAAAACGATACCCCACATCGGTAGTGGGGTGGGGGGTGGTGATAGGGGGTGGTAGTGGGGAGTGGATGAAGTAAAAAAATATTCTGAGGTTTCTGGTTCCTGTACATAGGTACACTAAATCACAATTTTTTTTTATCCCCTTTAATAAGGAGGTGGGAGTGGCTAATGCCAAAAATTTTTTTGAGACCTTAGCTTCTCTTGTATATACTAAATACCAATTTTATGGACTCTCACCTGCTTGATTGACCTATTTATCCCAAATTTACCCCAATTTACCCCCCAACCCTTCGACGGAACAAGATGAAAATATAATCTAGTTCTAGATCTCGTTAAAGTACATATGTGTACCAAATTTAAAGTCAATATCTTAAACGGTTCCAGAATAAACGTGCGCACAAAAAAAGTTACAGACAGACCGACAGACAGACAGACCGACAGACAGACCGACAGACAGACAGAAATTTTTTTTTCGCTCAAACTTAAAATCTCGACGTTTCATGACATTTTAAGCCTATTTGGACAATAAAAATTTTTAAAAATTTTTTTGTCGTTACTATACTTCCACTGGACGTGGAAGTAAAATAATACAATTTTAATGCGTTTAATGAAGCTATTTAAAATATCATATCATTTCGCTGTTAAAAAACTAGATACTACTAGATAGGTACAATAAGTTTTTTTTTAAATCTTGACCACCAAATTATAACAATTATTGGATTACTTCAACTACGCCCTCCATACAATTTACAAAAAAAAAGTATTACTCAATATTTAACCTTGAAACTTCTATCAACTTCTTATATCTATTAGAGTATATTTATGCTTCAGCATTTCAAAGTTCACGAAAGCACATGCCTTTATTACTATTAACAAACATAGTAGCTATATAATACTTCTATTCTTGTTAAACTTATTTTAATATCAAGTAGTTTGTTACCGTTCTCATTGTTAACAGTTTATACACTTACCTTAGACATTGGCAACACCAACTAAAAGCATATCTCAACCACAAAACACAATTAGCAACTACACTACATGTTTATGTCGATTTAAATAAAATATTTTAATAATTACACACAACACACAAGTACAAAGTGTATAACACAATTTCACGTCTGACAGTCGGAAAAGTAAGCCAGCATTAAAGGAAACAAATGCCGGTCATAAAGCTACCAACTGCCAACTGCAACAATCGCACTATTTGTACACAGCATAAGAAAGTTCTTTGCTGTGACTTGTATAACTACAGGCGCTAGCGGGAAATATACCCTGAGTTGATTAACTGAAAAATATATGAATTTTAGTTGAAGTAATAAATTTCAAGATGTTATTTACAATGAAAACATGCAGAAAATGAGGGAAATGTTACGAAATTAATAAATTAAAAAATAACGTATTTGGGGGCATTTGACAAATATGTTTGCTTTTAGGGGAAGAATTTACTAAAAATGTGATAAACTGAACAATGGTTGAGGAAGGTTCCATAAAAGTTAACGTTCTGACAAAAAAAAATGAAAATAGCTATATCCTTAACATTTAAGTTCGTTCTCTAATAAACAGAATAATTGTTTAAAAATTATAATGTGGAGGGAGCAGTTTGCAAATGAACATTCACCTACGGGGGGTTTCACAAATGTTACAAAGGTAGGAAGGGGATTAAGTCAAGTTAAGTTAAGGTGTTAAGAGAAGCAGGTCTCTTCAACTGTACAGCAACGAAAAAGCTGGGTTGAGCGAGCAAAATATAATCAAAAGACTAGAATTCGTCGGCCTCTACCAGTCAAAAGAATTGTTGATGAACGCTTAACCAGCCAAAGATATACAGTGTGCCAGTTTTCACGGTAACAAATTCGTAGCTCAGTTATTAGTTATCCAATTTTAACCAAATTCAGATCGGTATCGAAGACCTTTACTACACCTTTTTTGAGTAAAACAAAACTTATTTCAGACATTGCGGACATTTTTTATTAAGAAAAAAGCGGTTGATATTCCGAGAAGTAATATTAGGCATTCTTTTACTGGAAAATTAATGCAATATTATTGATTAGCATTAGCATTTATCCAAAATTTAACAACATTTTGATGTATGGTTTTCGAATAGGCTCATTTCACAATTTTTTATTATTACATATTCTGAAAGAGCTTGGTGAGTATAGTAAGTATGCCAAAAATTAGAATTTACTGACGCCGCCTTCATGTATAAAAAAATTATTAAAGTCGGCGCACTTAAAAACGCTCGGGATAACCATGTAGTCGAGTTGTGACGTCAGATGGCTGAACCGCCCAGTGAACACGGATGTGAATGCAAGTTAGTAGAGTAAAATCTGGAAGGAAAGTCGCTTAGTTTTCGAAAAAAAAAAACCGGCGTAGAACCAAACCAGATGGGATTCTTTAGTAAGATAATCGTGTACACGAAATAATTTTTTACGACATTTTTTGGTAGTCGAGAACTTTTTTATTTCGGAAAAACTCAAAAAAATAGATTTTTAATGAAATATGTTTTTTAACGTCTCCACCGCTATATCTCTGAAAATATTTGTGCTATCAAGCTATTTTTTTTTAGATTAAAGTAGACACAATAGCGCTTCGAACAACGTCCCACGTGAACCCGATTTATTTTTTTTTAAGTTGGAAAAATAATAGGAAACTCAAACTTGTTATTTTCAGTAGCGTAATTTTAGACAATCGAGAAAAAAATTTATTTATGAAAATTTGTATATACATGTTGCGTACAAATTGAAGCCAATAGTTGAAAAAAGTTTTTAGGATACAAATTTTTCATGTCCCATTCATAGTATTGAGTCAGCGATTTTTTTTAACAGGCCAAAGTCATATTCTTGCGCGCTTGGCTGTAGCAAACCTGCCGACTGCAACGATCTGACGGTCCCGGTCGGTGTGTATATAGTAGTTTAAATTATATCAATATACAAAACCAGTAGTGATCAAAAGCATCTAGGGGATCAATATTATTGTTCAATATTTCATATATTGTACAGTAGTATTGATCATATGTTGTTAATATTAAGAAATTGTACAATAAATATAAAATAGTCTCCTTTTAATTATAAAAAGACAGGTAGGTAGATTTAAATATCTAATCTATAAATATCAATCAGTGTTACTAACTACCCACCTAATTGTTAAGTTTATTAAACATTTTTAAATGAATGAAAGTAAAAACGTACGCATAAAATGAGTTTTATTGTTGAAATAAATTTTCTATTTGGATAGATAAATATGTAGTATGTAGTTTATGTATAGTAGGCCCTACATTAATAGGATATCTGCCTCGAAATCTTTAATAATGTTGTTACAGGAACGACATTTGCACTCGTTGCAACATTTTAGGCCTTTCTTAAAACAACCATATTTTCGATTGTCACAATTTTTATCCGAACAATGAATACTTCTTAATGATATTCGACAACCGCCACTTCTACGCGACTAATCTGACCAACCCTGCATGCGAGGTGTATTAATTGCGTCCCAATGTCGCATTTAGCGCTGTTAAAAAAAAAATCGCTGTTGCCATACGGTACATTTTAGGAAAAAATATATTGTTTCAAAAACTTTTGTGATTATTAGGCTTTATTTTCTTCGCTGCATGTATTTCAAAAATAAAAAAGTTTATCGATTGGTGAAGATTTCAAAATACATAAAATATATATTTTTATTTTATCGGATTTTTAGAGAAATGAAAGTGCGAATTGTGCCCAAACCGTTTATATTGGTAAAAGCGCTACAGTGTGTGCTTTAATTTGACACAAAACAAATTTCGGTACCTTTAATAGTTTTAAAGGAGGTGGAAACAAAAAAAAAAACAATTTTATTTAAAAATACATTTTTTTCACTTTTTATTGATTTAAAAAGTTCGAGACCACAAAAAAATGTCGTAAAATATGATGTCATATGCCCGGTGACATACTCAAAGGAACCTAACATGTTTGACCTGGTTCTACGCCAAAAAAAAAAAAACGACACGATAGACTTACGAAATCGCTGCTCTAATATAGGTATCGGCGCACGCCAAGTGACGTCACTCTACGGACTGTTGGCCGGCCGAGCGTGTTTCTATTCAAATGCGAATATCTCTGTGGCTATTGATTCAATTGAGCTGAAATTTTTTTCTGAGGCGATTGGTTTGTTATACTTTAAAATGAGGAAGAAAAAGTAGGAAACTGTCATATCACTAAATGACCCTATTATGGCCGCCTTAAAATTACATTTTTCAAGTATCAAATAATTCATAACTCGAGACGAATTGATTTTTTGAAAAAATTAATTTCCCATTTTCTAATTAAAATCGCTATTTCTACCTTTTCGTCCTTATCTCAATGAGAAAACATCTGGTCACCCATGACACTCCCCTGTTGGTCTTTTTTTGACCCCTCCCCAGTTAGTTGTCATTTGAAGTTTTGTAATTTGGTATTTGTTGGAAGAAAAGTAT